>OX438815.1:17488781-17663639 GCA_949316475.1 Hypomecis punctinalis | reverse complement strand
ATTCCAAGTTTAGCCACCCTATCTGGTTCAGAAAGAGCAGAGCTTAAAGCAGCTTCTGAAAGAACTGTATTCCGCCCAAGTGGTAACTGTGGCACTATATCAGGTTTATTCAGTGCTGCAGCGCAGAGTTTGTTCCGATTCACACCCAAAATTCCACCTCCACAGACAGCGGTGACCTCGAGAGTGGTTTCACAACCTCAGGTAACCCGAACAAGAGCTGACATGGTACAGGTCGATTCGCCCCGTTATATCTGGACCTCGGCCCCACGAGACCATGCAAGAAACGCCTTTATCGAATACCTGGCTTTATTGAGAGCGACAACTTGTAAATCTCAAGAACTGCGACAACATTCTGGAGTTCTTTAGGCTAGGCGGTCCGGTAAGTGAGAGTCTACTAAAATCGAGACTCGAAGAAGCAGAAGCAGCCATATACAATAACGTCACTTCCCAAGTCATCAGAGGGACCATGAAAGGACAGCATATGGCAGCTTACAGTGCAGAAAGTGGTTACGTGGAGCTGAATGAGAGAGAAACGGAACGAATAGGAAGACCGAAATACGCGATACCATCGAACGACCCAATTGTAGTCACCGCCAAGTGCACCAAGATAATGCTGGACGACAGAATCCTTGAGATGGCTAAAACCATTGAAAGAGGCTCGGACGTCGAGGCAGGCTGGGAAAACTGGGTGGTACCAAAGATACAATGGGTCAACGGGGTACCAGGTTGTGGCAAGACAACATGGGTGATTCGACACTTTGATGTGGACAAGGACGCTATCAACACTACAATAACAGAGGCAGCAAAAGACTTGAGAGAAAAGCTATCGCACAGAATAGGAGTTCTGGTAAAATCCAGAGTGCGAACCATGGCTTCATCCCTCGTCAATGGTTTTGGAAAAGAGCGCTTCAGCCGCCTTTTGATGGATGAAGCTCTAATGAACCACTTCGGAGCCATAATAATGGCTGAAAGGCTGTCTGGTGCTAGCGATCTTGTCCTCATTGGAGACGTCAATCAGCTGCCTTATATCGACAGAGAAAATCTCTTCGAGATGAGGTACCATCGCCCGACCCTGGTTGCAAACATTACCCGGGAGTTGCTCTGCACACATAGGAACCCAATGGATGTCGCGTATGCGTTGAGGGAAATATACTCTGGTATATATTCCTCAGCTCCCCGTATTAGTTCTCTTGAGCAGAAAAGGTTCAAGGGGGCTCAAATATCCAAAACCCTCCCCAACACCCTTTTCTTAGTGCATACACAGGAAGAAAAGGAGATCCTCACCAGCCAGGGTTATGGAGAGGGCGCAGAATCACGTACCCTTACCATCCACGAAGCTCAGGGACTAACGTACGAGTCGGTAATCGCCATCAAAACTAAGCCTGGAATGAAGCTACACAAGAGCGTGTCACACGCTGTCGTTGCATTATCACGGCACACTGGAACTTTCATTTACTACGCCGACGACATCGAAGATGATGCCATTAGCCGATTTGTGCGGCGAGCATCTTCCGCGTCATTGAGGGCCATCAAAGAGTACAACCTGCAGATGGCCATCAGAGATCGGAACGGTGATGGAGGCTCTGGGCCGGGAGGAGGCAACAGAGTTATTATAGAAGGGCATGGGAGTGATCACAAGCAGAGTTGAAACAACCGAGTAACACACGAAGTCGTAGCCTCGGACTCTGCGAAATGATCGCTTTCACAAAATAAATCATAACAAGTGTGTAATATCTAGAGTTTAGCTTTGCGTGCATGCCTTGAGCATTCATTCTCGCCATCGATGGCTCCTTCTTGCGGCGGCGTCGTGTGTCGGGTCGTTCTCTTCCCTAAAATATGGTCGAGGAGAGCGATGGCTGGCACATGTGTCACACTCGTGATCGGGTGCTGCGTGCGGGTCGCTGGTTTGCTCGTGGCATTCACGCAATGCACCGAAACTACTAACTTAGGCTAAAATTTAAACTAACCCATCTCTATTGTACTTACTCTTTTTGTACAGTAAAATCGAATAATTGAATATTTTAGTAAACAAAAGGCACAGACCCTGGAGTCTGTGGTTTGTAATTTTCAAATAAAAAAAAAAATGAATTTTTAACAATGCTTGGTAAAGGGAGATCACGACTGGCTCTCTTTAACTATTAGTCACATAGATAATTATATTCAGTCATTCAGATTTTTTTTATATTTTGACGTGAAAGGGTTTCAACTAGTGACATTTCCATTATGAGAATCATTTCGTAGTACGCTATGTGCTACGAGCTACACTACAAATGTTACCGCTACGCGATTCATCATCATCATTATCAGCTGTACGATGTCCACTGCTGGAAATAGGCCTCTCGTGTGGATTTCCAATTAAACTGGTGGGAATTGCACCCAGCATGTCCCTGCGGTCTTGATAAGATCATCGGTCCACCTTTTCGATGGACGTCCTACGCTGCGCTTGCTGGTAGAGTGCAGTAGCATGTATCATGTCATCTTAAGGCTGGTTTTAGTGTCACGCGGATCGTCTGTACGGCTCGCTCCACACAGACCGATCTGTATTAAGGGGGTGCCTAATACCAAAATCGAATTTTTAAAGACGTGGTGTAAAGGTAATAAACATAAATATCCATATTAAGAAAATACTATAGGAAAGGAAAGAACCTATAGTAGCAGAGTAATCGCGTAGAATTTTGGAAAATAATATGGTAACCTCAGAAAAAAATTAAAACTTCGCATCATAAAAAAAAAACTTTTTTTTTCAAATGCTCGAAATTATCAGCGACAACACCACATTATTTGACAAATTACGTAGCCAGACTACTGTTCTAGTAGAGGAATCGGTTAGTTTTTTTCAATATATGCTTAAATTTTGGATAAATAAATAAAATGTCACCTAGAAATGTAAGCTGGCGCTCGAAGCCAAAATCATCGTGAACTGTGTCATGCGATTTTCGACTCTAAACATAGCACCATAGATGATAGCGGGCGATGCAAGAAGTGCGGGTGAAATCTGTTTTTTTCATGGCATTAGGCGCTCTCTTAAGCTTCGGGAGCTTTTTAGAGTAGTGCGGACAGGTCCGTCCGCGCGGACAGTTTCGCAGCCGTCCGCATGGCTTGTCCGTGCCGCGGTGCTATCCGCGTGGACAGCTGCTCGCGCGCCTCTGCCTGTAGTGAACGTTTTAGTATCTTGCGGAGCGCATGTGTTAGCGCAGTACAATCATCAAGTATAGTCATGGCGAGTCGTAAATATCGCAATGTTGACACCGCAGCGGTCAGGACGATAATAAAATGACATACGCGGACGATCAGCGCGGATCACGTACACGCGGAGCGATCCGTGCTAACGGTACGCGTGACACTAAAACCAGCCTAAGGCCTCAGAATTGGCTGGATTGGTACACCAGTAAAGGTGGGCACACACGGTCAGTTCAACTGATCTGTTTTTCGCTTCAGTCTAACTAGGAGCTCATTGAAGAAACAAGATGACACCACATCATATTCGAAAAATATCGATCATGCGAAAATGGGAATGGGTATGGGAATCAAAGTGGTAGGAAATAAAATTTCAAACAACTTTTGTTCAGATAACTTGTGATAAAAGATTGAAATAACACACACCAAGTTATTGAAGACATTTTTGGTATTTTAAGAAAAGTGATAGGTGTACCTTATTATTTCTTCAATAGCTTGTGTTATTTAAATTTTTCATGAGAAGTTATCGGAACAAAAATTGTTTGAAAAATGATTTTCTACAACTTTGATTACTATCAACTTTTTGTAGGATAGATATTTTTTAATAAGATAGTTGTACCATTTATTTTCAATAAATTGTTTTATTTTAATTTTTCATCAGAACGTATCGAAACGAAAGTGGTTTGAAAATTGATTTTCTACAACTTTGATTCCCATCAACTTTTTTAGGGTCGATATTTTTTTAAATTAGATAGATGTACCATTTTGTTTTTTCAATATCTTGTATTATTTCAATTTTTCATCAGAACGTAACGGATCAAAAGTTGTTTGAAATTTGATTTCCTACAACTTTGATCCGCACTAACTCTTTGTAGAATCGATATTTTTTTAATAATATAGTGGCACCATTGTGTTTTTTCAATAACTTGTTTTATTTCATTTTTTCATCAGAAGGCATCAGAACAAAAGTTGTTTGAAATTTGATTTTCTACAACTTTGATTCCCGACAACTTTTTCAGGGTCGATATTTTTTTGGAATAAGATAGTTGTACCATTTTGTTTTTTTAATAACATGTGTTATTTCAATTTTTCATGAAAAGTTATCGGAACAAAAGCTTTTTGAGATTTGATTTTCTACAATTTCGATTCCCATCAACTTTTTGTAAGATAGATATTTATTTGCATTAGACTTGTACCATTTTGTTTCTTCAATAACTTGTGTTATTTCAATTTTTCATCAGATGTTATCGGGACAAAAGTTGTTTGAAATGTGATCTACAACAACTTTCATTCCCATCAACTTTTTGTAGGATCGACATTTTTTTAATTAGATAGTTATACCATTTTGTTTCTTTAATAACTACCTACCGGCAATAGTTGACGTCATTTGGCCTCCGCTGGACTGGTCTGGTGTACTCATGCGATCATCGCGTCGTGTGTGCCCAGCTTTAGGTACTGGTTCAAATTTGGAACTACCAGTTCCTACCTTTTAATTATCTGAATGAGCTCCCAGTTGGAGTGATGGAAAAACTGATCAGTTTAACTGACCGTGTATGCCCACCTTCAGTATGTGCGTATAGACTTTTAAACCGCCTGAAAGCTACTGATACGGCTAAGAGGTTAAAATAACCGGGAACCATAATAATTGAAAGTGTCGTCCGAGCAACGCCAGTTGTAAATTCCACCTGCGGTCACCCATCTCAAGACTGACCGTGCCGAACGTTGCATAACTTCGGTACCTACATCAGTACTGGCTTCGTATATGTCAGTCCGTCTTTAGTCTTTACCCACATACGTAGGTAGGTACATAAAATACGAGCAGCATTTAACAGAAGACGACCAGCGGTCAGTCCTACAACTTGCATTACTACTTGCTTGGGAAGATACAGAGAATTTCCTAGATATAAAATTGTACAACTCGTGGAAGTGTCATTTGAATATATATGACACTAGTTTTTACCCGCGGCTTTGCCCGCATGATATTTTGATTTTTGACACAATATCATTATAATTTATAGCCTATGGGTTATTCTGATATATAAACTATATTATTGCAAAGTTTCATCTCAATCCGTTCAGTAGTTTTTGCGTGAAAGAGTAACAAACATTCATACATACATCCATCCATCCATCCCCACAAACTTTCGCGTTTATAATATTAGTAGTATAATGATTGGCTCAAACAAACTTAACTCACAGTATTTCATTGTCTATACTATCGTTTGTGAAGATTATGATGGCACATTAAAATATAATAAAGATTTCTCGATGACTCTAAGAGGTGACTGCGAGTTCTTTAGCAATGCCAACTCTACGATGTATGTGGATGTTGGATGACGCTACGAGCTTTTTTCGTCGCAATATCGGAGTTGACACCATAGTAAAACTTGACGACGATCACATTCAAGAGGATTGCTGATAATTTTGCAGTCACTCCGTAGCAGTAATATGAACTCACAGTTCATATCTATTAAAACGTATGGAACGTTATTAATATTTATTTTTTATTCTTAAAACACTGAAACGAAATATTTTGTCATGGACAGTAAAAGTTGTCGACGTCTACTTTCTAATTTTGGCAATATTCTATTTACTCTGGCTTAATTGCAGGAGCCTAGTAAAATAGCTGAATTATTTGCTAAACGATTTCAGATCGCACCTGAAAAGCTGGATGTGTTGGATTTACCTCGGGCTGGTCGGACGGCCAGTACAGACAATACTAACGACTTATACACGCCTGACGATATCATGAAGGCTGTAAAGGACATGAAACGTGGCAAGTCGCCAGGCCATGACGGCCTGAGCATCGAACACATCCAGTGGGCTAGTCATTTAGTGTATAGTAAATTAAGTAATTTATTTAACTTGTGCAGCAAGTCTTGTTATTTACCCGACAATCTCATGAAGACCGTGGTGGTTCCCATAGTAAAGAATAAAACAGGAGATCTAGGAAATGCAGCGAACTACCGACCCATCTCATTAGGAACGGTAGTGGGCAAAATATTTGAGCGGCTGTTGAGGCCTTCGCTGGTGAACAATTTTAAAATTGACGATGCTCAGTTTGGTTTTCGTGCCGGTCTCTCTACAGATTCAGCAGTGTTTAGCTTGACGCAAACTGTCCATTACTACTTAAGTAAAGACACCTCTGTTTACGCTTGCTTCCTGGACCTCAGTCGTGCTTTTGATCTAGTTAATTATGGGATTCTCTGGAACAAAATTTTCGACTCTGAGGTACCTAAAAGTACTGTGAATCTGCTGAGATACTGGTACGACAACCAAACGAACGCTGTGAGATGGGGTGACTCGACTTCCAGCGAATACAGGTTGGAATGCGGTGTTCGCCAAGGGGGTTTGACCTCTCCGGACCTTTTCAACATTTATATGAACCGTCTGATTGAGGTGCTGAGAAGTACCAGAATAGGATGTCATGTCGGCAATATATGTGTTAATAACTTAAGTTACGCTGATGATATGGTGCTTCTTAGCCCCTCTATCAACGGTTTAAGAAAACTGCTAGCTATATGTGAAAGATACGCTGCTGAGCACGGTCTCATATATAATGTTGCTAAAACAGAAATGTTGGTTTTCAGGGCTGGAAAGGGACCGGAGAGAATACCGAATGTATTTTTGAGGGAGTCGCCAGTGAGGATCGTTCAGCGGTTCAAATATTTAGGAAATTTAATGATGACGCTGACATGGAAAGGGAAAGACGAAACCTGTCCATCAGGTGTAACATGCTCGCGCGCCGTTTCTCCAGCTGCAGCACAGATGTAAAAACGACACTGTTTAAAGCATACTGTCTGTGCCTATACACATGTCAGCTGTGGACGAAATATACGCGCAAAACGTACCACACCATAAGGGTGCAATACAATGATGCTTTTCGCATCCTCATGAGGAAAGCACGTTATTGCAGCGCGTCGGGCATGTTCGCAGATGCGCGGGTTCCGGACTTCTTTGCTGTCATCAGGTCTAGAGTGGCTTCCTTCTGGGCTGGGTTGAGACGTTCCAAAAACGAGATACTGCATTGTTTAGGAAACTATCTAGGTAGCCCGATTTTCAAATCATGGATAACGCTGCACCAGAGTGCGAACCGAAAATGACTGTGATATTTTATTTATCACCTTTATTATTATTTTTTTTTTTTATACGTATTGGTAAATTTAAATTAGCATATGGGTCAATGTAATGCCTGAAATAAAGATATTTTATTTTTATTATTTATTATTTATTAATCTTCGTCAATACTCTGGTTAATTATATTTGAAATAAAGAATTATTTTTTGACTAAAATGGCGTAACCGACTTCCACCGTGTACACAATTCGCATAGTTGAAACGAACCGATGTCTCATCCTTTTTAATTAAAGTATAGCACAGGTGTTGCTCACGCGTAATTTTAGTAGATAACTGCTGCTATAGTTTCGATCGCATTTGGCGACCTTTTTCAAGGTATTTTTTCGCCTCGCATAGCACTCTTGTCTCATCCATGTAGTGTTTTTTAATTTATGGTTGGAATTTCAAAATGGCTCAGCGGATTTCGATATAATTTAAATGGGACTACCTCTGAAGTATGATCGAACAAACGAAAAAAAATCATTACAATCGGTTCATAATTGGCGGAGTAAACGCTTAACACACATACAAAAAAAAACATACAAATATCTCGTACAGTCGAATCGAGAACCTCCGTTTTTGAAGTCGGTTACTAACCTTATAAACTAGGCTCGTATGCCACATCCAGCGTCCGCGGCGCTATCTCTACGGCGGGGCTAACGAGCGGCGACCGCGTGTGCCCGCTCGACTCTAATGTCTCCATTTGTATTCAGATTTACTCCTACCTACCGATACCGCGCGCTACATAAGAGGGAGAGAGAAAGGACAAAGAGTAAAGGAGAGAGAGCTGTATAAAGTTGAACTATAATATATAATCACTACACGTTAGATATTAAGAGGAGAGACAAATCAGATCTTATGTAGAGCCAAGCTTCTGACTCTATAAGCATTAACTTCATAAACTCTACATCTTAGTCAATATATTAGTATATATCTACTGATACCCTGCGGTAGATAAGAAGGAAAAAGAGAAGGTGGAGAAAAAGAGAAGGCAGTGCAACCGCATGAGATATATAAAGATTGTAGAGATTTATGACTGATGTTTTGACATAATATGTGACATTTTATAACATATGATTAATTGACTAATAATTTTGACATGATTATATTTCTTTGTGACATAACAGTAATTTGGTTGACTAATATTTTAATTGCATTTTGATTGTTTATTTTTATTAATTTAATTGGTAATTTGTTATTAATAATAATTTGATTAGTTTGTGAGATAAATGTAAGTGTGATGTAGTCTCGTTTTTGTCTCAATAAAAATAATTTAATTTAATGTAATTTAATATAAGGATAAGAGGGCTAATTTTAGTCACATTGTACCAGCCTCATTAATGCAGGACGTAGGTCTGCCCACGAAAGGCAGTTGAGACATATCGACCACACTGGCCCAATGCGGGTTGGTGAAATCTCAAACGCCATCGTATTTCTTCTACGGAAGTATGCAGCTTGCCCTACAATATTTTTTTTCAGCGAAAAGCTAATCGGACGTTTTGTCACACAATGATGATTAATCAAGTTATGTAGACAAAATGAAAATGACATAAAAAGTCTTTTCAAAAATGCGCTCTAATTAACGTTTTTTATCGTAAAATGAAATAAAACCGCGCTAAGAAAGGAAGTAGCATAATTGAATGAAACGTTTCGAAATATAACGCGAAAATGCAAAGAGAAAAGTCAATATACATTTATACTCTGACACAGGAACTTAAAACAGGCAGACTTATATAGGTTGTGAAAACTATAACTTTCTCACTTATCTATGTTATTTCTTAATTAAAACTTAATTTATGTTATTGTATTTATTTATGGAGGATAAGATTATTCAGGAAAGATGTGCTAGGCTGAAAGGGGGTATTGTAGTTCAGTACATCACTAAAAAAACAAGAATTAGAGAAAAAAGTTAAAATTGATTGGAAATTACTTAAAAAGTAAACAACAAAACACCATACTATACAACTAAAACTAGTCCAATGAAACATAGTTACTAACTAAAACCAGAACAAATTAAACGACCAACTTAACAATCACTTAACCTCAACTTAACTCAAAACTGCAACTTGGAACGTTCTAGAACTTTAAAACTAAGTTGAATGGCAAAAGTTGTTGCCCGTAAAAAGTTCGACGCGCTCGAATTTAGGTCAAAGTTGCGGAAAGTGTGCTTGTGTATGTAAGTAGGTTTGTAGGTTTTGTCTGGCGCTGGGAGCGCCCGTCTGGACCTTTCGCAGGCTATTGTTGCTCTAGGATGTGTGTGGTTTCATTTGGGTTTTGTGTATCTCTATCTTCTACCTTACCGACTAGAACCTTGCTCTTAAGTTTATGATAAGTAAGTTCGTATAGGCCTGGTGTCAGAGTTTTAGGCCGCCTGAAGGCCTCTGACATGGCTAAACGGTTAAAACAACCGGAACCTACAATTTAACATGTCATCCGAGCCACGGTAGCGCTCAGTTGGAAAATGCCACCCGCGGTCACCCATCCAAATACTGTGCCCATCCAAATACTAGTGCGGAACGTTGCTTAATTTCGGTGATCGCTGAAAAACACCTAGTCAAACTACGCTACGAGCGCTACTAGTTTATAATGATGATCTTTCAACTGGCCATGGATCTCTCCCTTGCACATTTACAAGTTTGAGTGCATTGAGTTTGTAAAATCCTGATGGCGTCGTCGTTCACTGCTGCTAATATGCCTCTCCTAAAGATAAGTATCGGCTGGCATCCTCCAATGAGACCGGTTGGATGCGGCTTGCATCCAGCGCAATCGTGCGGTCTCGAAAAACCTTATGGAGCACCTATAAATCATACTACGTGTAATAATATGTAAAGGTTGGTTTTCAAGCCTTTTGATTTGTACAGAAGAGATAAAAAAACTGTTATTATTGTTCTTTGGATTAACGCTGTGTCAAATTAAGTGATTTAAAAAAAGTCCAAGTCGAACTCGCGCACAAAGGGTTCCGTACTGTATGGTATGGGTATGGTAAGGGAGGCCCTTAAATATTTATTTTATTTTATAATTAATTATTGAAGTAAACATACGATTTCATTCTGTTGTGAATATTTCAAACGTCTACCTGTTTCCGTTATTAAAATCGCAAAAAAACGGCTAAAAATTTAGGTTTGTTCCCATAGAACAAACCTGAATTTTGAACCATTAATAAATAATAAATATTTATTTTTTTCTGTTTTTAGTATTTGTTGTTATAGCGGCAACATAACACCAGACGGACGGACAGTGGAGTCTTAGTTATAGGGTCCCGTTTTTACCCTTTGGTTGTTGTAACCCTTAAAACGGAAAATTCTACAAACCGAGTGTAATTTTAAGATAAACAAATGGTTCATATTTACAAATAAAAATATAGATACGTATTTTATAAAACTTTAATATGAAAAGATCAAGATATGCTTATCTTTCTTAAATTCTGACTGGCAAATGATCACGTGGTAAAGATTTAGAATAGAAAGCGCCTCCGTATTTTCCCCTTGATCTGAAAATAGCTGAATAGATCTATTAATATCTATATTTTACCTTTCACGAAAAGCAGCCTACGAGTATCTTACCCACGCTATGGGTATAAAATAAAGAATTGACATACTTATTGTTTATATTGTACGAGAATAATGTTTTGTCTTCTACGTCCAAAAAGCTCCTGATTTCCATTATCTGGTCTATTAATAAGTGATGGGCAGCCCGCGGTATTAAATTGTAAGATTTTAGGATGTATTCTATTATTTTTCTTGGGTATATGTATTCTAACATATTGAAAATATAGGATATTATACAAATAACCTCCTAATGCTGAAAACAAACCAAAAATATCTACTTAATTCTCAAATAAAGTTTTATCCTCGCTTACCTAATTTAGAAATTAAAAGGGAAAGCTATTTCTCAAATGTCTCAAAAATGGTATATTGGTTAGAAGTAGGTATTTTAGGAAACCTAAAGTTCGTTGTTTATTTAACAATATAACAATACCCCACATGCGGGGGAAGATTGAAACTCTATCCACCCTTTACATTTCTGAGAATATTTTCAAAATTGTTTAATTAATACTAGTGTATTAATTAAACAATTTTGAATACTAGTGTATTAATTAAACAATTTTGAAAATATTTACGCACGAAAAAGTTTTACGCACGCTTTATACAAAGTTTAACAGAACAAATATTGTACGGCTAAACCGTGTTTAAGGTGTGCTTAAATCCTTTGTGGTAAGGCGGTATAAGTTTAAAACTGATATTGAATACTACTCGTAGAACTATCGTGGTGTCAAATTGTATGCAATTTGGTTCATAAATGTGGGAGTCCAGGAGTTGTAAAGCTTTGTTGCATGATGGTGTGACGTGATCTTATCAGGGTTAAGGGTTCCTTGTATTACTAAAAAATCCACTTTCGGCAAGTTTACGTAGTTTTAGCAAGTTTTACTTATATTGAGCTAAATAAGTTCGTGTAGGCAGGGTGGCTAGCCCTGGTGGTAAAGTTTTAAAGCCGCCTGAAGCCCTTTGACATGGCTAACCGTTGCATGTTGAGCTGTACACCTCACACCTCTATTAACTGACTTGGGGTAGTCTAACACACGTCTCCTTCGAGCGTAGTCATCAAGAAAAGATTATCGGGCGCGTCGTGAACCGGCGCAGCGTCCGGGAGGGGGGAGTCCCCGGGGCGCGTCCGGTGCGCGGCAATTACACCGGCCAGCGGGTACCCGGCAGCAGGGTTGCCTTAATGTCATTACTAAGATTTCCCTAACTTTTCTCATATATTCCAATATCTTTATTATAGTTTTTTCGGTGGCCGTCCACTGTAATGTCGTTACGACGTTTTTTTCGTACGTACTTTATTGAACGGAAATATCTAACACTTTTTGCCCGCTAATATGTCCTACGACTCGTGCAAAATAACTAAAACCAAGATGGCGCGCTTTGCGCACCTGTATACGACACGACATTCGCAGTACACTGCGAATGTCGTGAGGTGTTTGCAGTCATTATAGGTATTAGGTAAAACGAATGCACTAATTTTATTAGAGCACTCGTAAACACACTGTATACAATATATATTCTAATATTGGCTGGAAGATGTTGTGCAGCCTGACGGTTTCTTGATATTCATATTCATTTATTTGCCACTAAGTGTTACAGAGGTTTTATATTAAAAAAATGCACTTACAAACTTAGTCGCCCTTTCCGGGCATTGCAAATGTTTTATGGCACTATGGCTCTTCTTATCAATAAGGTACTTAGATAAAATTAAATGTGTTACTAAACTAACTTAATACTATGGATAATAAAGTTGTCGTAATCTAATATTAGAGGGAAGCGTCTCGATGAAATTAAATAATAATATGTCTACTGAACTAACTTAATACTATGGATACAGGGTGTCGTAATTTATTATCATCATAGAGAAGCGACACGTAGTTTTCTTGTGGCCTACATAGCTGGTAGCTTCAATGTATTCTTTTACTGAGTAAAAGTTTTTTTTCCCTCAAGAATCTTTTTAATTTTATTTTAAATTTGTTAATTTTTTCTTCATTTTTTTATAATTGATGGTAACCTGTTAAAAATTTTGATTGCCATGTAATATGGGCTTTCATTTAGCATTTTGGTTCGGGAGTAAGGAAGGCTTAAGTTGTCTTTATTTCGGGTGTTTTTGCTTAAGTTGTCTTTTGTTTTAGTGAAGTTAGTAATATTTTTAAATACAAATAAACATAATTCCTGAATGTAAAGAGAGGGTAAAGGCAGTATGTCATATTTTGCGAAATAGGGTCGACAGCTTACGTTATTGCGTTATTTATATTAACGATTATTCTTAAGCATTTCTTCTTCTGATTTCTTTGTACCTATTAGTTTAAAGAAATGCCTTTAAAATTTTCTGACAAATTTTTCGAACCTTTCCCTAAAACGTAAATTCTCCCTAACTTTGTAAAATTCAGCCCAAACATGGCAACAGATTACCAGAGAAGCAGGTCGTGGGAGGGGGTACACGCGAGACTCGCTGCCCACGTATCTAGGGGCTATACGCCCGGAAATTCGACACTGCGAACCGAAGACTGGCAGATCTTACTGTTTTATCTTGTTTTATGTACGGGAAACGTCCGCGAGAGCGCTGCGCTTTCGGTATTGTTCCGGGTAAGTTACGTTCTTTGTTTGCAAAAACAGTGGAACTGCGTTATACACTAGCGTAGACTTGGTCACAACATATAGAAGTAAAAAGTGCAAAATATACGAGAAATGGGAAAAACACTACGTGGTACAAATGTATGGTAAGTGTTCGGCATGGGAAAAACGCTACAATTTCATGAAAGTTTCGCCAGTCTTATGTAATTTTCCAGGTCTTGACATCTTTAACTTTTTAGGAGTTGGTTTATTCCATTTACCCCAAACGAGGATTAATACTAGCAATAAGAGACTTCCAAAGAAGATAAGTATATATAATTATATAAATAAGTACCTAGTGTGTTACCAAAAGATGATCCAGAAGAACAGAAACGTGGTCTCTTAATAATAATAATCTTATCAATACGTTCCAAGAAGCGCAATAAGCTATGAGGAGAGCTGTGTTCGGAGTCTTGCGAGATCGAATCAGAAATGAGGAAATCCGTAAAATAACTAAAATAACCGACTTAAATATGTAGCTGGCAAATTGAAAGTGTAGTGCGCTGGGTACATAGCACGGAAGACTGAAGTGACCGTCGGGGTCGAAAACGAAAAGTTATCGAGTGGAGACCACGTACCGGCAATGGCAGCGTAGGACGTTCACTTACAAAGTGGACTGATGATCGCATTAAGATCGCAAGATCGCGTCGGATGCAAGCCACTTCTAACCAGTCTTATCCACTCCATAGAGGAGGGTTATGTCCAGCAGTGGACTTCTTGGATGATACAGACAATATCAATAGTGGTTCAGGCGTCCTCACACCACTGACAGGAATAATGAGAACCCTGTTTCATTAGCGATTCCAGAAAGGGCGGTTGGACGCGATGCATAAGAACGCGGGGAGCATCGCAGGCTCACTTACTGTGGACGACTACGACTGCTCTGCTAGTCAAGGAAAATCGAAATTTTTCGTCATGAAACTAATTGATGAAAAATTGTTGCTGTATTGTTTAGTGTAGTGTCCATACTTTCTCACAACGATCATGTTTTAGATCTCAATACTTTATTGTATTGAGGTCTAATACAGGATCTGTTTGAGATTTGAGTTTAATCTGTCCTCGAAAATCCTCAATTCACACATTCAATTTCGCGCACCTCTCTTTAACTGAATCTTTATAGTGCACCAAGTTACCTCAAGATTCGTTGAAAAATGCGAGCTGTTAGCGAGAAGCAACTTTAAACCATAAAGCTTTAAACAAACAAACTCACAGACAGTTGACAGAGTCCTGACAGCTGAAACAATGTCGCCACCCGAAGCAGACCTACACACTTCACTCGCTCGGTAGATAAATGATTCAATTTGAAAACTTTCAATTAAATCAATTATTACTATAATTGTAGCATATGTGAGGAAAATGTAAGTGCAATATAAATATTTCATTATTTTATAAAGACAACTGACCGAGGACAGACTAGACTTGAAACTAAACGTGGAATTTACTTCACCAACCAGAGACTTACTTTTAAATTTTGAATGAAATAAAAATTAAATTAAGTCGTCGATTGTTAACGAGGCTGCGGATTCTTTCATCTCGCAGGCCAGCGCCAGGGTGCGTCTGCCAGCTAACAAGAAAAACTCACTGAATAATTATTAGGGTTGAAGATTGGACTCATTTGGGTAGCAGACCTTGCCGCGATGTTTTGTTTTGGAGGTTTAGAATTCCGGTATTGTGTAGAGCGAAGTTAAAAGGCAAAGTTAATAGAGAACCTACGATTAAAATTACTTACCTTATGATTATGGAATAACGAAACGAATTAAATTGTAATTTAGAGCGTTTAATGAGCAACAATTTATATCGGTATTATGGGTATGCGTTGATGTAGGCTTTTATTTTTTTTAAACATTCTAGAAATGTAAAGGAAGCTGATAGCTAGCCAAATGGTACTTAAAAACTAAAAGCTAAGATGGAAGTAAAATGTCCAGAGCTGGACCTTTCGGGATATAATTATAATGTACCTACCTACTTTTTACAAAAAGTTGAATATGCAAACATAAACAATATCGGAACAGTTTAGTTCCGGCATGTATTTTGTGCATTCAAAGTAGTAGCTTAGGTATGTGGTTTTATTGTATTTTTTCTACTTAATAAAGGCACTTTTCTGTTCAAAAAATGTTTTTACACCATACTATAAAAAGCTATATCATATATTCCCCGATAAAAGTGAGCGACACAAACGACTTTAAAACGAGCTGTCTCCACTCTCGCCCGTGCATTTAAAGCAGCTAATAAACGACTCATTTCATCTATTTCCTCTGCACCCGAGGACCCGCGCCAGTATATAAGATAGGAGGAATAATATGGGCGCCGGGGGGAGCCCCGGGACGCTCCGGACATTTCGCTGGAAACGCTAATGTAAAACGGGGGATTTTCTCTCATTACCGTTGCGAGTGTTTTTTTGCTTCTCGTTGTTTAGCCGGAGTGCTTTGAATTGTGACTTGGAGGGTTTGATTCTGAACAAATGAAAATTATTTTATTCTATTTGAAGACTTTTTCCTCTTCTCGGCTAAAAGGGTGGCCACTGTTAGAGTATTATAAATCGCCAATAGGACAGATCATAAATCGGATCCAGCGTGATCCTGCAGAATTAAATAGGTCACCAATCCACCTTGTAGGTGAACGTCCTGAGCTGCGCTTTCCAGTACGCGGTTCCCACACGAGAACTTTACGACCCCATCAGTCATTAGTCCTCCGCACTATGTGCCCATAATAATCGTGGCCTCCAACCCGCACTGGACCAGCTTGGTGGACTGGCCCAATCACTTTTCGTACAATACAGGTACTATGTGCCCTGCCTACTGCCATTCCAGCTTGTCATCAACTTGGCAGTAACGATATTCAAAGATTTAGCTTTAGAGAAATTAGGATGTCAATTAAGTAAATTGCCAAATTTGATTGATACACAAAAGTAGTAGCGAAACTTGGGAAACGTGACACGTTCAAAACCAACAGCCAGCAACAACAGATTTTAGTAACCAGACCTCACCCTCGCCTTCTTATACGATTGAGGAATGAGACGAGCAATATTCTCGAATGATGTTAAACGATACGCAAGGTTAAGAACCAACCAGAACCAAATTTCAAACTGTGAGTAAAAATCAGATAAACCAGACCTGTATACCAGTCCAAAACCCTGCACGGCACAAAACTGTGCAAGTCACTCTTATCCCTTGTTCTGAAAGTTTGTTCAAAACACTGTCTTTTAATCTGAAACACAGTATTGTTTGAACATTCTTCAGCATATCACAGCTACGTCAAACAAGCAAAGATTCTGCAAAAAGCCCTCATCATTGTCACACAACCGCAGAACATCAGCTGCTAGAGCTATGCCTCTCCTATAGGTTTTCAACTGGTCACGCTATAATTAAGGACTTTCCAGTTAAACTTACTAAAGCCAGTTTGTCTGTAGAAGTTCTACGATGCAATTGCAAAAGAGCTTTCTACAAAACTTAACACGGTTATGATATGCAGGTTGTTTCACGATGTTTTCTTTCAAGGGTAAGCACATAACTTAAAATTAAAAATCTTTTTATTGCATGATTACTACCTACCTAACCAAAAGTGCAGCCATAGCCATACCAACTAGGTGTGTTCAGTTGTTCACACCTGTATTTTGATGGATAGCCTTCCACAAATTAACGCTTCGTGTGGTATGTACAATTGAGAGATTTACAATTAATGAAAATGTTGTCTTAGTTTTACAATATGTTACCGGCTCGACCTTATCGACCCAGTAGAGTCTGAGACCTCACCTTGATCGACCAACAAAGTTAACATAAGCTCTAAAGAACACATTAGAACAGAGAGATTGCAAAGCGTGCGTAACTACCAGGGCACCACGGCTCAAAAGAACTCTACGCCTAAAAAGTTAGCACGCATATCACGTCCAAAGGTGTCAACAGGCACCACTCTCAGCTTCCGCGGATAATTAAAAACTGACGGGGGTGTCGTGGGGCGGGGGGGCACGAACGCACAAATTTATAAGAGCCTGCCGATTTAAGCAGTCTAAAGACCTCTAACATGACGTTTAAACGGTTAAAATACCGAAATCTACAATATCCATGCCACGATAGCGCTCAGTTGAAAATGCTACCCGCGGTCACCTATCCAAAGACTGACCGTGACGAACGTTGCTAAACTTCTATGATCGCTGACAAACATCCCTATGACGATTGCAAAGCGGGCGGAACCAGGGCACCACGGCTCAAAAAGAGCTTTCTTAAATCTTAGCACGCGTATCACGTCCAAAGGTGTCAACAGGCACCACTCTCAGCTTCCGCGGATTATTAAAAACTGTCGGGGGTTGCGGGGCGGGGGGCACGAACGCACTCATTATTATTAAGGGTCCGCGGATTTAAGCCGCCTGAAGGCTTCTGACTAGTCTAAGCAACCAGGACCAACAATATTTAACGTGTCACCCAAGCCACGGTGGCGCTCAGTTGAAAATGCTAACGGTCGCCCATCCGAAGACTGACCGTGACATAGTTTGCTTAACTTCTGTGATCGCTGACAAACATCCCTATGACGAATGCAAAGCGTGCGTAACTACCAGGGCACCATGGCTCAAAAAGAGCTTTCTTAAATCTTAGCACGCGTATCACGTCCAAAGGTGTCAACAGGCACCACTCTCAGCTTCCGCGGATAATTAAAAACTGTCAGGGGGTCGCGGGGGCGGGGGCCGGGCGGGCGGGGGCACGAACGCACTAATTAATAAGGGTCCGCCGATATTGATTTACGAGGTACCGCGTGTGCCGCGACGTCATCTCGACGAGGTTACGAGAACTTGCCCAGAATAGATTTATAATACACCAAGTAAGAACGTTTGTATATGCTGCGTGGCTTGACCAGCCTTATTAGTGAAAACTAGATAGGCATAGGCTGAATCAAACTATTGTACTTGGTGGCATGCCAGAAACATTCAGACGTCTTCAGAACTGACTCACTTAAAGCGTAATTTTCCATACAAATCTATATTATTACATCTATATTATCTTGAGAACTGATTCACTTAAGAGCGTTATTTTCCATACAAAAGTATTATATATCAAATCAAACATTAAAAGTTATAACAATAATAAATAAACAATAAATAAATATTTTTAAAATTAAAAGTTGCGCGAGGATTGGGTTTTCGAGTGCTTGTAGCCAATTTCACAGCCATTAAGATGTTTGATTCGATCTATAATACATTTTTACAGAAAATAACGCTCTTAAGTGAATCAGTTCTTAAGTCCAGACGACTTAAGAACTGACTCTCTCATTGCCTCTAACGTGGATAAATGAAATGACTTACAAGAGGTTTTTAGGAACCTTCAAGCAATATATTATTTTCCTCGCGTATAGGAAAAAAGAATTCTATCATTGATCAATAAATCAATAACAAAATAATCTAAAATAATTCTACCACTTTTCTACACTCATTGTTTTCTTTTCGTAGCTTAAAAGGTTATGCTTCGCGTATAAGAATAATTATTTTTTGCAAAAAATAGCATGACTGACAGTCCCGTGTACAGAATTCGCGAATATTTCGCACGGATCGATGTAGCATTTTTTCCATTATTGTTGACTAGTTTTTACCCGCGGCTTCGCCCGCATGATATTTTGATTTCTGAGGAAATATCATTATAATTTATAGCCTATGTGTTATTCTGATATATAAGCTATATTATTGCAAAGTTTCATTTCAATCCGTTCAGTAGTTTTTGCGTGAAAGAGTAACAAACATCCATACATCCATCCATCCATCCATCCATCCATCCTCACAAACTTTCGCGTTTATAATATTAGTAGGAAGTAGGATTAATCAGCCGACTTCGATAAATTTAAATGGGACCAATTTCGAAGTATACTCTTCCAATAAAAAAGAATTATCGAAATCGGTCTACTATGAAAAAAGTTATGCGTGCTTAAAATTGAAAGGCATTGCTTCACATGAAGGAAAAAACCAAGAAAATGCCTAATGAAATCACAGACTCTAGCTAGCTCAATCATTCATCAATAACAAAATAATTATCTAAAATATTTCTACTATTTTTCTAATCTCATTGTTTCCTTTCGCAGAATATAGAATGGACGAGCGAAAGGGTGTAGCTTCGCGTAGGAAGAAAAAAGAACAAGGCACCGGACACCTCCCTTTGCTCGTACACTTGTATGTCACCCCCTCGCAGGATACGGAGAAAACCAGCCTGATCAAGTTTTAACACAGGGTTACCCAGAACTGATATACTAAACAGATAGGAGGTTAAATAAATAAATAACTATTATTTTGGGGTCAGAGACCGTGTGTAAGATGTCAAAAAAACTATATTTTATACGTTGAAAAGTCATCTACCAACCATATAATCGGGTACAGTATCGTCATTCGAAAATTTTAATGGGTACATAAATATTGAATTCCCACCGGAATGGATTGATTTCAGAGAAGTTTTTTGTCCCAATGTTTTAGTTTTAGCTATATTTATCAACTTTTCTTTAAATATCATTAAATAAATATCATATCAAATTTTTACCTACTAAAATATATCTGGCCTTTCAGTGAAGGAAAAACATCGTGAGGAAACCTGCATATGTCCGTAGAAGGAGTCCTATGGCGCATGTGATTCTACCAGCCCGCACGGGGCCAACGAGGTGGATATGGCCCAATCACCATTTGTGGGTAGGCCTACGTCCTGCAGTGGACTTTTAAAAAGGCTGATACCTAACAGTACATTTATTCATGCAATCCGCAGTCGGAGGTATCTTTTTTTAAACTAATTTGTTTATCTATTGATTCAGCTCACACTGCTCAATAGCTTGCAACAGGCAAATATTATTTTCCATCCCTTTATATACATATCAGGCTTTGGTTTGCTGTACTTGATTGCATATTTTTTCCTAGAAATCGTTTTTGGATTCAGATTCGTAATCAAAAAGCCAATTTGAAGATCATATTTTGAGCTTTTAGTACTATCGGCTACTGCGTTATTACACACAGTATTTAGATATTTGGTAATGGAATTTTTCGGAAACGATGTTTGAGAGAGTAAACGATGATTTATTTGTAACGTATATTTTTTATCAAGAGCTGTTTCACACTCATATTTGGATTTTTATTTATTAAAATAAAAAACAAGCCGATTTCATCTGTCTATCTACTGTAGCATCGTAGTTCGGTAACGATAGGATCTTTTTTGATATGTTTTTAGACGCGATAACGTGTTATAACTCGATGAATGCTGGTTGCACACACGAAAAAGTGTCACGGTCCGCCTGAGCAGACCGCAAGCTCGTGCAAGAAAGAGCACGAAACAATGCGCGTGTTTCGAATCGATGTATTTATGCCATTTTTAGATTAATTATTGTTGCTTTTTCAAAAAACTAATAAACTAATGAAAATTTGTTTGTTGACTAACTACAGATTAAAAATTAATAACAGCTAAAACAGTGGGCGTGATTGTATCCCAATCAGTACAAAAACAAGGATCACAAGTTGCGAGGCTGGACCGAATTAGGTCAGGTGGTCTCGTCGCCAAGGAGACCTCGCCCGGCCGCGCCACCCGGGCCAGTGTTGCCAACCGTTTCCAGCTTTCAGGCGCCCAAAACTTGTAGCAAAGTAGCTTCATGTCGCCCAAAAGTTGTAGCCAAGTAGATTCAACTCATGGGGCTAGTGTTGCCAACCATTCCAAGCTTCAAGTCGCTCAAAACTAGTAGCAAAGTATCTTCAACTCATGAGTTCAATGTTGCCAATCGCTTCAAACTTCAAATCGCCCAATTTCGTAGCCAAATCGCGTCAAGTCGTCCAAAACTTTTAGCAAAGTTGCGACGTCTAATTGGAATTCAAATAACAAAATTGTTATGTAACAACCAGATCTCTTCTCGCATAATTTTTATTCGAGCGTAACAAATTTGATACTACGCAATGACCGCCTCGTGTTACGCAGACACAGAAAGACGCCATAAAGTTTTATAGATAACTGTTTTTTTTCCACATAACCCTGTAAGAGGTCAGGGAGCCTGATCACTATTAAAGTAGTTTAAGCCACGTACTTTTTCAAAGCAGCTTCAAAGGCGACCAGTCACAAATCACATTTTTTGTCGCCGCGGCGCCTTTCAAGTAGCCTAAATAAGCGCCTAAATAGCGATGAATCGTTTACACTGGCAACACTGCCCGGGGCAGCCGCGCTCTAACTGGACCGCATGAATTTTTAGCAGTGTCCGAATACGGAATAATTGTTTTGGGGCCAGCGGCGTGTGTGATTACATTCATGAGCTGGATGTCGCGTCGTCACCCGCCATTCACACGCTCCTCAAATTATATATGGGGATTAAGGGGGCATACAAGAAATGGAGCTTATGCTCTGAGGTCTACGAGTCTCTACTTAAGGTTGCTAGATCGCTCTCTCTACGGTCTAAGAATATTTTTATTTTTTGTGATTGAACCAGGCGTCCAGAGGTTTATTATTTGATTTTTTTACCCAAAAAAACTTCGGTTTAGTCTTCAATATATGAAAATCAAAATTGTGGTATACAACTTAAAAATGTCTCGATTTGCTTTAGTGCAATACCCTAAATTGCTGTACAAATGCATAACAAAGTGACCGCAGCATTTTTTTTAAGGGGAATATTTTGATATTTGATTAATTTGAAGTTTTTTGTCCATAAATGAGGTACTAAATGTTTGGGAAGCGCGAGCTCTTAAGGCAATATCGTGCCGTATAGTCAAAACTTACGGATTTAATACCCGCAGCGAGTCTGAGTTCCTATAGTTCTTTGCTTTTTTATCAACGACCGCGCTGTAAAAGTGAAGTGGCTGCGCACGACCGGCGCTCGCGTAGAGACGCTGAAAGAGCTAGCTGCGACCTGCAGCCGGTTTACGACCGCGAGAGCTCGTTATGAGCTGGTCGTAAACACGCGCTCTCGTGCTTCACCTATCTTGAGCGGGAATTCTATTACGACCCGTATCATTAAAGAAATTTGACTAATTAATTATACTCGTTTATGCTGCTTTCCGACATAACGTAGTTGGAAGTTGATTTGTCAAGCGCTTGGCACTTGCAGCCGATTGATGCGGTTAAAAAGTTCTTGAATGGTGCACTAATAAACTTAACACACCTTAATTCATACCAGACCAACTGTAAAATTAACACAAACGTTGAGCAAAAATCCGATTGTACTTATTAGAACTTATGGCAATTTAGTTACATCAGTCTCTATCATAAGTTTGTAACTTCAAAAGGAGAAGACCACAGAAGGCATTTTAGATCAAATCAAAGAGAAGGTAGATGTCATGTCGTACAGAGAGATGAAAACACTGGCGGAAGACTGCGAAACATTGAAGTTGCTCAACCGACAAGAGCCGCGCTTTTAAATTCTAAAGGAATGAAAATTTCAAAATGTGATATGTATATTTTATTCGAATGATTTTTTAAAGAAAAACTAATTCAAAAAAGTCGTTAGGCACTAAAATTGTAATGAAATTAGTTTCATTGGATCGTCATCCATCTAGTTTAGTAAAATACATATACCATCAACAAAATACCGTACAAGTGCGAGTCAGGCTCGCACACCGAGGGCTCCGTACAAATCAAGAAAATTTCACAAAATTGAGAAGTTGTTAAAATATCTATACTATAAACATCGACAAAAAAGTTTTTTTATTTTTTTTCACTTTTCTCGTCATACATAAAAAATACCACTGTTACCATTGTTAAAATAATTAAAAACTTGTTTTAGCACGTGCTAATGAAGTTTTTTTATATGATTCCTTACATGATACGATTTACTCACTTTGAATTTTGCACTCATATTTTGTGAATTTTGAGGGCCTATTTTTTTGTGATATAAATAAAAATGTACAGTTTTCAGATTTATTTTTACAATATGTGTATTCTGAGACAATGCTTCTTGCTAATTTTCATTGTTCTATGTCAACAGAAAGTACCCTGTAGGTTTTGATTTTTGTGAGTATCAAAATATGCGGTTTTTTACGATATAAACGGCTCTAACTTTTTTAAAATGTTAATTGAGAAGTTTTTCTTTTACACGACTGCAAGAAACTATAGATATACGTATACAGTTTAAATTTCAACTCGATATCTTTACGCGTTCCCTAGATAAATAGTCTTGACATACACACAGACGGACAGATGGACAACAAAGTGATCCTATAAGGGTTCCGTTTTTTCCATTTGAGGTACGGAACCAACCAACAACTAAAAATGACCAACAACTAAAAATGACCAAATTATCCGGGCTAGAACAAATATCCTCCAAAATCTTCACTATAATCAAATTTTCACGGTCAGTAGCTCCACTTCGAGTGCTAAGAGACAATTCTTCGAATTTTATTCCTGAGAGCTCCCGCTCTCAAGCCAGTCCCTTTCGCGATTCCCGCTACACGCTTAGCGTTCAATTGTTTGCCGCTAATGCTCCCGGAGAATAGGTACCTTCTTTGTCTAGAATATTCCAGAAGGCAGTGATTACAGGAGCGTCTCATAAATACACAGGTATATAAGCGGCACAATCGGGAGGCGGCAAGACGGGCGACCGCAGCGGGCTTTGTGTGCCGAGTACCGAGATTACGCATAGGATTCTATGATAAGAGACGCGACAAGCGATTAAAGCCCGTATCTTATAAAACAACGCACGAGTATTGAAATTGATGACACAAATTTCGATTTGTTGAATAGCGAGTGGATAGCGGAACAGATATTGCCAGTGTACCGTAGAAAAGACTTCAACGCGTGATCCAATTTCCCACAATATTTTTTTTCTGGCACCTATTCGAAAATGACTCATTATGACATAAGTCATACTGTACTGTACTGTACCAGCCTTTTTAATAGTCCACTGCAGGACGTAGGCCTACCCACGAAGGGTGTTTGGGCCATATCCACCACGCTGGCCCAGTGCGGGTTGGTGGATTCACATACGTCATTGAATTTCTTCTACGGACGTATGCAGGTTGCCTTACGATGTTTTCCTTCACCGAAAAGCCAGTGGTGTGAAATTCCGTACATAAATTCCAAAGAACTCATTGGTGCGGGACCGGGGATTTGAACCCACGACCTCACGATTGTAAGGCGGGTGTCACTACCTCTAGACCACCACGGCTTATAATAGAAGTCATACAATCTCAACATAAACTAAGTCATTATTGTCTTAACACAATCTAGAGAACTAATGCAGGTCAATAATGTTGTATGAAACTCCCTAGGGAGTAAAGTATATATGTGAATCAATAAAGAGTTTAGCAATGAATTATTGTTGAGGCTACAGACTTTACGGTCAAAATTCCATCCATCCATCAGCCGTAAGACGTCCACTGCTGGAATTAAGATTACCCTATGGGTTTCCAATAAATAAAAAATAAATATCAGGGAACATCTTACACACGGTCTCTGACCCAAACTAAGCAAAGCTTGTGATATGGCTGCCAGAGACTGATATACTACATGTACATATTTTAAATACATACTTATATAGATAGTACCTAAATAACACCCAGACACAGAGCAAACCTATGTTCATCACATAAATGCTTGCTCTGGTTGGGGATCGAACCCACGCCTCTTTGATCCAGAAGTCAGGGTCACTAACCACTGAGCCACCGAGGCAGTCAAATAATAATAAGGCCGGTTGGGAACGGCCTGCATCGAGCGCGTTCCTGCGATCTTTATTATATCGTCAGTACTTACACCTACTACTTTCGCTACTATTTTATTACGTATGTAGGTATGTATATGTGTAGGTATATGTATAATTATATTTATATATTATAACGTAAATATGTAAGTATATTTAAGACTTAGATTGAATTAAGTATGTTTAGTTTATTATTTATAGGTGTTTTCTTTTGTTAATATTTATTTAAGGCCACTATTTCTTGTTCTTGTCAGTTCATATTCGTGCAAGGTTGCCTGGAAGAAATCGCCATGGGTGATAAGGTCACTTTATAATCATAACTTTTGTCGTATATGTGTAAATAGTGTTTATTTTTCATATTGTGGTTGTAAATGAAGAGTTTTGTCTGTCTGTCTACTAGTCAATCATGCGATCACGAAAAGAACTCTTTTCGACGTTTGAAAAAGTGACAGATATATACTTTGCCATAACGCTGTCTCCTCTGGCACGTCGAAAGAAATATTACTTCGTGCGCATCCTAGCCCGGCTAGTTGGCGGATTTCCTACGCTGCGCTTGCTTGTGAGTGATCTCTTTTCGAGAAAAACAAAACATTCAAATTTTGCTAGGAAAATCTCTGTCCGCTTTCTCGTAAACTACGCCTGTCGCCCTCGGGGTGGGATCGGCAGGTGGCCGTATTTTGGTCGGCCGACTAGCTGTCGCCGTCCAGTTCGGCTTATGTAACGCAATACATAGATTACATAGCCGGCACATAGCTGTTTGTATACCTCGGGAATATACAGCCGGAGGCGCGAATCTTATCTACCAATGATTTCGGGCCGAGTTTAAACATCGGAGTTGGGAAATCTTCGGCAAACAAGTCAGTACCTAATGCCGTTATAAATAATACTAGGTATAGGCAAAGAATACTTAGCACGTAAATTGGTTAGCTTTGAAGAATATTAACTGTACTGTCATTTATAAAATTTCTGTTTTCCATTTATAACTCAAAAAGTAATAGGAATACTACAGCGCCCGAAATAATGTTAAAATAAAGTTTTTATATGGTTTATAAACTCAGAAAGTTTATATATTTATTTTATTTATTTACAAAAAATACATTTACATAATATTTTCTACAGTATTACAGTACAAGTTATAAATTAAACTTAGTGGCTGAAATATTTTGAAATGTTACGAAAAATTTTCAATTTAGGTACCTATATTAAATCTAATATGGCAAACTTAGCATATTTGGCAACACCAAGAATTTGCTGTCTGAATTGCAGTTAGGTAATACCATACCAACAGGACCGACAATAATGACCTTGAAGTAAATCTCGCATGTTAATCGTCTAGATTCTTAACAACTAATTTAAACGGCTAACTCGATCATTGTCATTGGCAATTTCAGCAATAAGCACAATTCAGATATTAGAATAATTTTGTTTGTTTGTTTTAATGAAAGATTTATTAAGATTAGCAATAGTAAATACAATATAAGTAAATACATAAAATATTGTATACTTTAAACCATTATTAATTACATTTACTATGAGCTATTTAAGCTAGCTTTAAAAAAAACCTTATTTTAAAAAACTGCAGTTTGTTGGGGAAACCAAGAAGAGTTCTTAGAAATGAACATTTCTACGTAAGCGTGAAGTTAACACAACTATATGCACACTAGGTTTATAACGTGTATTCATGTATTTTCATTCCTCAAATTTTAATTAAAAAATAAATAAATTTCTCTAACTAGACACGGGACTTATTAATTATTCATACAGTTTTGTATATAATACATGTATAGTCTACCACAACACAGCGTTGGGTGATTGGCGACAGATTTTCATCTTAAAATATAGTCTAGTCACTATCATCATGCTAATTACATCTACACGAGGTACGCAAAAATGATGTTTTAAGTCTCGCACCCAGTCTTGCTCAACGTAAGTGGCGGGCACGTAAGGCGTATATAATATAGGTAAATGTAGGATGCCGTAGGTACGTATAGGGTATTACGCGGGTCTATTTCGCCGTTCCCCGCAATCTCCCGGCGAGAGCTCGCGTGTCGACGCAGCTAAAATACCGCTATAGTTTGCCTGCGAGACACACGGGTACTACGGATATAAAATACCATTACCATTAAGTACCATTTTCCTGACCACTGAGATTTATTATTATTATATATTACGGGACTAATCGCGCACTAAAATTACGAGATAATTAGATACCTCATCATGCCGACGTTTCGTTTCGTTACGACGGCCGAGTTGCATCGACCGTGGTCACGGGTAGGAAACAGCTGGTACCGCCAATTCAACTTGAACTTGAAAAATTGACACTACGACACACAACACTGACGGTATCTAATAATGTCCTTCTACCTACACTACGCGATTTACATTTGTTGACAACAGGATTCCACGACGCTGATAACTTAAATCCATCCTCCCGGTTGAAATTGTTATGTTTTTTGATTTTCACCGCTTCACGAACTATTCTTGAAAAATAGTGTCGATCCGTGGAGAGGACTTTGGGTCATGGAGCTCGATCCAATGACCAATACCTCCGTCAAGCAAATGCTCAGCTATAGCAGACTTTTGTATCTGGCGGTTTTTGACTGCCGCGATATGTTCTTTGATCCGTTCAACACTGAGATTTAGTCTCGAGTAATATTGCTGATAACCTCGAAATTACCCCTTAACACAATCATTGCCAAGGTAATGTCCACCACACTGAATTAACCCTCCTCGTAATAAGAAGAAAAAGAGATGTGCTAAACAGAGAGACACAGCATAAGAAGTTTACAATTATTTCAAACACAGCTCATGTCTTAACTGCCACAGTTGGCTTTATTTTCCTTCTATTACTTGCAAGACATTTATTCCGCCCGTAAGTAGACCCGCAACGTCGGCTGGCTAGTTGCGGACTCCACGCCGCGCCCGACCTGTGGCTCAGCTTATATTTTGACTGGCCACTTGACGATACAATTATTTCAACTTAATCACATTTCGCGTTCAAGAATGCTCATCTAAATGGCCACAATTGGCTCTATGTCCCGTCAATTACTGGTGCAACATTCGTCTCGTTCGTGAGTAGAGCTGTAACGTCGGCTGGCTTGTTGCTGACATCCCGACAGAATTATTTCGACCTCCTAAAACACATCTCATTTCCAATAGATTGACGTCTAAAAGCCACGGTTTGCCTTTTGTACCATCAAACCCGCGTGACATTCGTCCCGTTCATGAGTAGAGTCGCAACGTCGGCGTCGGCTGGCTAGTTTCTGACGCCGCGCAGCGCCCGACTTGAGACTTATTTTCCGAGTGGCTACCCGACGGTAGATTTATTTCAACTAACTCAAACACACCTCAAATGTAAAGTCCATACTGAGCTCTTTGTTCTGTGTATTACTTGCGCTAGTTGCGCTACCGTCTATTAGGTAGGTACTTGCACGACATTCGTTTCGTCCGTGAGTATAGAGCCGCAACGTCGGCTGGCTAGTTGCTGACGCCGCGCCGCGCCCGACCTGCGACTCAGCTCATTTTCTGAGTGGCCACCCGACGGTAGAATTATTTCAACCACCTCAAAAACACTCAGAAGGGAAATTAGAATCGAACCTGCGAGGATCGTGCAGATTGGGTTCTTACTTTTGATCGGGTGTCGAATAAGGTTGTGCTTACTGATTTTCACCAATCTGAAATCTGCGCGTGACTGTTTAATGACATACTGTACCAGCCTTTTTAATAGCCCACTGCAGGACGTAAGCCTACCCATGATGGGTGATTGAGCCATATCCACCACGCTGGCCCAGTGCGGGTTGGTGGATTCACTTACGACATCGAATTTCTTCTAAGGACGTACGCAGGTTGCCTCACGATGTTTTCCTTTACCGAAAAGCCAGTGATGTGAAATTCCGTACAAAATTTCCAAAGAACTCATTGGTACGGGACCGGGGATTCGAACCCACGACCTCACGATTGTAAGGCGGGTGTCACTACCTCTTGACCACCACGGCTTACCTTAATGACATACATGATTATTATATTCAAATGTACCTATAAGATATCAATGGTAAAACTTTGATGCTTCATGCCCAGAGCTTAGGATTTTTTTAGCAAGTGCAAAACGAATTCTGAATGTTTAGTTTGTACTTAAATACTTACATCAATGTTTGTGTGTTATAGGAAATCCAATTGATCCTGAAATTCCAATATTTCGTATTTCATAGCATAGCCCCATTACAAGTACTGTACTTATGAATTAAATAATTTATAATTGAATTGAAAAATGGGCGTAATATCTTCAGGCCAAAAAAATACTATAAAGTTGCTGTTGTGTAGCTCATAATAATAATTCTGAGTCAGATAAACCGTTTAGACTCCCACACAAAAAAATAACCTTCTCTTAGGCTTAAGCATAATATTTATTAAGTAAGCGTGAATTTTGAATTTGCGTGTTTGGTGTGGGCGCGTCGACGTAACGCCGCCAACTACCGCCGCGAGCTTTTATCCAGTAATCATAAGCCCGCGGTTTGATCGGCGTGTTTTAGATACACTTCCGTTTGATTCCCTTTTAGTGCCATTGTCGCCATAGACGCCGATGTCATCGCACAAGGTAATTGTCAACGGACGCGGCTTTTTGACTGACGAAATGGAGGAGGTACTCAATTCGTTACACTTTTTTACAGTCTGATTTCAAAAATTATTTTTTTATTAGTAAGTAAGTAAGTAAGTAATTTATTTATGAAACAAAAATAAAAAAATGTTTATAAACAATAAAAATAAACTTAACACTACACTACACTAAAACACTAACTAAACATTATTTTACTTCTGTGACAACTCGGCTCCATCTCAGCATAATGCCGGCTGCGAACAACCGGCGCTGATCTTCCGATGGCGCCGACGGGTGACGTCACACACGCGTCACGCTCAGTTACATACCATGATTTTATACATATATGCATACATAAACTTACCAACGTATTCAGCGCAGAGGCAATTTAAAATATTATATAAATGATAAATAAGTGAAACCAAGAAAATATTTTTACAAATTATCATATGTAGAGACATGTTTTTTTTTAATATATAGGTTTTGAGGTAAATAAATGAGATAGAGAATTGACAGATTAAATGGCACTAGTATCTGCTATAAGTGATTCTTCGCCCTTCTGATGATCGAGGATAAATTTCTTAAGTTTTAGTCGAAAACTATGTATACTTTGCAGGTTCCTAATAGGCGGAGGAATATTGTTCCAGCATTTTGAAGCAGCATAGCGGAAACTACCTCTAAAAGCAGCAGAGCTGTGCCGTTGCGTCACTAGCTGCGTTGTACATTTGCGGGCTGGGTTACGGTTCGATTTCCATGACAACTTCCCGTACAGATAACTCGGAGTTTTGAGTTTAATGACACCAAACATAACACACGCCAAGTGTAATTTATTATTTATATTTATTGGAAAGAGTATGCTTCGAAATTGGTCCCATTTAAATTTTAGCGAAATCAGCTGAGCCATTTTTGATAAATCAACAATAATGTGAAAAATGCTACATCGATCCATGCTAAATATTCGCAAATTCTGTACACGGTTGAAGTCGGTCATGCCATTTTTTACGAAAAATAATTATTTAGTATGTACCTGTTTGTCGTTTAAACAGTCTTAAATTCACTCGCGCCTCGCATAGCGGTTCGTCAAATGTTTTTGTACTAACTCGAGTGTAAGAAACGAACGCATGCATGATACGAACGACTAGGCTAAAGCTCGATCACCGTTGCGAGCTACGGAGCGACCCAAAGCCAGCGTTCACACTCGCGCTATACGCGGCTCGTCACTTCATACGAAACTGTAAATCACGCATTATCATAATCTAATATGTTAGTTACTTAGTAAGTAAGTTCGTATAGGCCGGGTGGCTAGCCCTGGTGTCAGAGTTTTTAGACCGCCTGAAGGCCTAACAACATGACATGGCTAAAACAACCGGGACCTACAATTTACATTCTATGTAACATCCGAGCCACGGTAGCGCTCAGTTACTTAATCACACAATAGGTATTAGTCAAGCGTTCTAAAACTATAGCGTGACGAAAAATGTGCAAATTTTTCTTTTAATGAAAAAAGCTACCGTTCACTTAATTCACAAAGCTAATCACAAGTTCTATAGTTCGGGATCTATAGTCAATTTTATAGTTAAAATACGACATAGCAACAATTCATAGAGCGACTATTCTTCTGCAGCAAACAAATATGATACTAACGTATAGATTTTAATTCCGGACCTCGCTTCAATTATATTTACAGCCCAATATTGCAAGATCTTCCCAGAAATTCTACACTGGTTTCTCCAGTTTCAGCTATGTGGCATATAGGCGAAATCACGAGTACGTATATAAGGCCAGTGGCTAGTACATAAGGCTATGTACACTAGAGCACCTAGATACATGGGCTAAACGCGAACAGCCCGCTTGCATGGGCGAGCTTAGAATACGTGCTCCTCTGATGACGGTATAAGGGTACGGCTTGTGATGGAGGAGATGGCGATTTTGAATAAAATAAATTAAAAACACAAAACCATTAAAGATAGAAGGTTTAAATGCAGGCCATTGCCTAGCAGTGACTCATAAACAAACAACAATACGTACCGCGGAACACATACAATGAACGGTGATAGCTAGAAGGTTGAAATTTTCACAGATGTATTGTTCTGTTGCCGCTATAAGAACAAATACTAAAATCAGAAAAAAATAAGTATTTAAGGGCGACTTTCATACAACAAATCAGAATGTTTAGTCTTTTTTCGCTCGATATTAATAACGGCGACAGGTAAATACTTGAAATATTCAGATAATATTTAGTTAAATATATATGCACTTAAAAAATACTAAAACAAAATAAAAATTGAAGGGGGTTCCCACACAAGTAACGTGATTTTTGGCTCGATATTAATAAAGTAAAGGAAGATGCTTGAAATATTCATAGATTACTAAATTGTTCGTTCCTTCAATAATAAATAATTAAAATAAAATATATTAAGGGGGGCTCCATGCGGTATGGAACCCTTTGTGCGCGAGGCCGCCTCGCACTTGGCCGATTATTTATTCATTATCTCTTCTTTGCTGTTATGCCTACTGTTGTTCTCTCGCTCCCGCTCCATCTATCACCACACAACCTCCTCAACCCTGCAACTGGCACCTGCAACGTCACGACGGCAAGCGACGTCGTGAGACATAAAGGACGTTCCCTATCTAGCTATGCCTTCTACCAAACCACCATTTAGCTGAGAAACTAGCTTTACATCTAAAGAATTCTCAAGTTAGTTTAATTTCAATACAAGAAAGAAGCATCTATCAGCCAAGCTCTGCTTGCAACGTTCTATTATATTACTTTCTACCATAGTAGCAGCGGGGAGAAAACAAGCTATAGCTTGTTTTATTTCTCGCTCTATTCCCCTCTCTCGGTTCTCACTTCACCGCACCCTAGCGTCTTATATAGCGCCCAAACTGCTCTAAGCTTTCTACTATTTTACTCTCTTCTTCGCCCTCATGCCTACTGCTGCTCTAATTAATTTTCATTTCTTCTTTGTTTTCCCTTCTTTCTATCTCGCTCCATCCAATACCTAGCTGCTCTACTTCATTGCCATTTCTTCTTCATTTTTTTGCTCGCTCGCTCTCGCTTCCGCTCCAACCTATTACCACATAGCCTCCTCAACCCTGCGGCTGGCAGCTGCAACGTCACGACGGCGAGCGGCGTCGTGAGACATAAAGGACGTTGCCTATCTACCTATACCTTCTAATAAATAGTCACTGGAACCAACACCAGTTAGCTGAGGAAGCTTTGTACCTACATCACTCTCAAGTTTGTTTAAATTCGTTTTTCTGAAAGGATTTTGTCAATCCTGTCTTAAAGGAACACTACTCTTGAGTTTTCACTAGTTAATTTTAACAACGTCCAAATTAAAAATAAAAATCTAACTGCGCTTGCCGGCGCGTGAAAAGGAAAATGTCTTATTTGTCATTAATTTATCATATACTCGTACATATGTAGATCCTTAGCTGCCACATATATAGGTAAATACGAGGTTATCTACTTGCCCTGTACTAAGCTAAAAGTGAGTGAATAAAATCATCATTATTAATACTGATGATTTTATTCACTCACAAGTGGTTAATAACAACTTTTACCACAGGCCAAACCCGGAATTCGCGAAAAAAACAACCAGATGTTCCATACAAAATTGTAACTCGGAATCGACAAAATTTCTAATACAGATTATTTATTTTCTCTCAAATTCCGGGTTGACCCCATAGTAAAACTTATTATTCATACTGATGGTCTTAAGTACCCTCTTTTGGTTTAGTACAGAGTAAGCAGATAACCCTGTATAACTACAGTTAGCCTAAGATTATTCCTCATTTAACCATCTCAAGTTAATCGCCAAGACTATTAATAATGAAAATCCCTTTTCGTACCGAAAACCAACTAACGCCTGAATATTATATTCACCAGCCGAGATTGAGTCAAACTTTCAGTTTTTCACGTGCGGCGCTTAACTTTTAATACAGGGTATTTCTTTAAACGACACACAATCTAAAATATTATTATATCATTATGCCTACTTTTACTGCCTCCCGCCTGAAGTTAGTCCCGGCTAAACGGTTAGAACTACCGGGACCTACATTTACAACAATTAACGTATCATCAGAGCGGTAGCACTCTGTTCGAAATGCCAACCGCGGTCACCCATCCGAAGACTGTTATTGTTCTATAGGTATCTATGACTAAGGTGTAAAGTTTGTGAAGTAAGGACTTGTAGAGTTAAGTCCTGTAGAGTTAAAAGCTTTGCTCTACATAAGATCTGATAACGCTTTGCTAATGCGAACTGTCTTGCGCATTTTAGATGAATTTTTTTTCTGTGGGATCTACTTCTTGTCGAGAACAATGCAGTTTAAGTGCAAAAAAAAAATTGCTTCGTACATTTCGCCGCGAATCAATGAACTATTTATAAGGAACAGCCGATTTAATTTTTCGAAATTTTATTTTAAGGTAAGTACAATGATATCCTAGAATATGTCCGTCATCTAATACGCTCTGTATAAGCATTTCAGGGTTGGCCCCATAGTAAAAGATGGACAGATTGATGAGTATGTATAATGATATGTATCCTAGAATAGACTCGTTGTCTAATACACCCTGTTGAATCATTTCAGGGTTGGCTCCATAGTAAAAGTTGTTAACAGTAATGAGTACAATGAAATCCTAGAATACGTCCGTCGCCTAACACACCCTGTATAATAAAGCCTACACGCATACTAAGCCCCATCCTCCAGAGTACAGCTACTGTTTGCATATTTAAGCGTGTATACCCATTTGGTGGCTTAGACCGTCTAAAGGTTAAATATGACTAGGATATTCTGCGCGACACGACTATTTCGCTGCAAAAACGTTCTCCCTGCTAAAATCACCCTACGAGATATTAATATACGTACACTGTTTGTAAGATAAATCTAATCTAATGTAAGGCTAATCTTTATTTTGAATTATTTTTAGAATACTAGAGTAGGTTTGTGCGACGAGAAAGTAACTAATAATAAAAAAAAGTTGCAATAACAATAAAAACGTCTATTTAATTTTCCCATACAAAATGTTACTGCCCATAAAACTTACCATATTTGGTTTGGAAGAGCTAAACTCCACTGAAATTAGAATCGCCCGAATTAGTGTGGTTGTAGATGAAGGTCATATAAAGTTCACCGTGTCACCGAGTAAATAGTTTAGTTTATTCTTTTGTAAAACGTACAAAGATATACAAAAATATTTTAGTAATTAATCACGACATAAGTTTCTTGAATACTGTTGCCACAACTCTAAGTAGGTACATATATATTTTATTTACCCGCGACAGAAGGCAAGTACTACGCATGTTACGTCAAAAATTGTGCCGCCAAGTCCCAGTGTACATAGTCTCGTAGACAGCGATTAGACAACCTAATCCAATCTACACGCCTCAGCTATGTGTCATACAAGCACATTTAGGAACCAACATGATCATGGAAAACCTGGGGATCCATTAATTTAATTTTTGACGTTTCAAAAATATATACAGAAGAGCATATAATATTTTTTTTGCGATTTCACGGCTAGTACTGTACTGTGTACTGTACCAGCCTTTTTAATAGTCCACTGCAGAACGTAGGCCTACCCACGTAGGGTATTTGGGCCACGCTGGCCCAGTGCGAGTTGGTAGATCGCTGGCTCAGTGCGGGTTGGTGTCACGGCCAGTCTCATAGTGAAATTAGTTCATAACTATAAAGGATATAAAATAAAGATATTCGATAAGCCGTGGTGGCCTGATAAGCCGTGGTGGCCTAGAGGTAGTGACACCCGCCTTGCAATCGTGAAGTCGTGGGTTCAAATCCCGGTCCCGTAGCAATGAGTTCTTTGGAATTTATACACGGAATTTCACACCACTGGCTTTTCGGTGAAGGAAAACATCACGAGGCAACCTGCATACTTCCGTAGAAGAAATTCGATGGCGTATACCAATCCACCAACCCGCACTGGGCCAGCGTGGTGGATATGGCCCAATCACCCTTCGTGGGTAGGCCTACGTCCTGCAGTGGACTATTAAAAGGCCGATACAGTACAGTACATAAAGGATATATGAGTATATCTTTCACTTCAGCTATTAAATTCAAACGCGTCGCGTCATCCTAGCGTAGTGGATTACAGGTCGCAGGCGCGCGGCCGCGCCCCGCGGTATCTGGGCCAGCGGTTAGGCAACCTAAGCCCCGCACTACACGCCCTAGCTTACTATTTACATACTCGTACATTTTGGAAAAATCATCATCAACGCGAAGTACCTTGTGTACTGGAGCATAGTATGCCTACGCGGTAAAAACAAGACACTGTTACAGCATGCACTGGTGAAAATGAGTATGTTCAGGTATAATCATAAATATCTCGCGTATTCCAATGATATTGGAACGATGTAGTAAGAATAAACAAAATTGTCAACTATCCAGGTAGGTAGGTACTACCAAAATTTATTGAAACTTTAAGATTCTCAGAATCAATTTCAAACACTATATCAAAAACCAAATTATCAAGTTCTATAAAACCACTACCCTAAGCGAAAGGCCAGGCTATAAACGCAAAAAACTATAGAATTTCTCAGCCGTAGGTACATCTGACGCAACTTTATATAACTCAAAATATACAACAAAAACATCAGCACCAAATATTATTAAAACGTCACAAAACTGAATAACCTTTACCATCAAAGCGCTAACCACGATAAATAAATTAAAAGAGACAGCACATTAAACATCTCCTATAAAACGAGACTGCTCAAAATAAAACTAATGCGTGAACAAATCGCCCTAAAGGAGGGCGAAGGGGAGGGGGGTGAGGAGTTGGGGGAGGTTTTACTCTACTACGGTACTCTCGGTTTCATTCATAACTTTTTGCAAGTTTATATCTGTGGTGATAGCTCAGTTTCATATTTATGTGTTTGTAAAGGAAAGTAATATGTGTTGCGTGTTGTGAGTGTTGTGACATTAGCAATGGCCGTAAGTATAAAACTCTTAGTAACAAATTTAATAGACTACATAGTTCTATTTTTACTAGCAGTTCTTCGAACAGTAGATCTCGCGATATATAGTGCGACAGCAAATTTCCCCCCTTTTTGATGGATATAGCCGCTTATAAGCCCTGAAAGCGAAACGTTCTACAGTAGAACTACCGGGAAAATTTCTTCCCGATAGTCCTATCGTAGAACTACCGGGAAAATTTCTTCCCGATAGTCCTATCGTAGAACTACCGGGAAAATTTCTTCCCGATAGTCCTATCGTAGAACTACCGGGAAAATTTCTTCCCGATAGTCCTATCGTAGAACTACCGGGAAAATTTCTTCCCGATAGTCCTATCGTAGAACTACCGAGAAAATTTTGCTCGGTATTTCTACTAGTAGAACTTACAGGAACGACCCGATAAATAGCCCCGATATCAAAAATCGCCGACGACAAAAAAAAACTATTAAGAAGTTTCTGAATCGACCGGTGTTTTTGCGTTTTCTGTAGAACATCGAGAAAATTCGCGGCACATTTTTGATAAAATTTACGTTCCGGGAGAAAACTCTTTTAATAAAAAATCTTTTAAATTATAACAAAATGTTATGTTTTTGGTGTCTATCGCTTGAGTAAGAAACATTGCACGCTCGTACACTCGCACGTCTTATTTTTTCAGAAATGGTTTTAGTTTCTGTATACTTTTCAGCCAAAGTTTTGCGTAAAAATATTACTTTTTAGAGGCTTACAACTTTAAGGTAATTTAAAAATAGTAAAAACTATGACGTACCTACAAGCTATTGAAGTGTTTATGAAAAAAAAATCACTAAAATCGGATAATATTTAGAGGTACGTAACAGTTTATTGTTTTTCTGAGGTCAAGTCGGCACTTCACAATTGATTTAATATAATTATAGAACCTGGGTTCCAAGTTTTGTTAAGATTCGTCGAAAAATGCAACCTGTTGATGAAAACCAACATCTGGACAGAATAAAGCAAAATCGCCGTGTTTAAAAACGGAGATCTTCGCTTACGCTCGATCAATAAATCGATAAGGGTTCATATTTGTCCAAAATGTCATGCCAAAAGAAATCTGTTTGTGTGGAACAGCGCAATTTTGAGCTTTAGCCCCAAATGATAAGAGCTAGTTAACAGATATTTTATGTCCGTTGTCTAGAGAAATACACGTTTCTATCCTAATCTTGAATACCCTTCACGCCATGACCATCGCAATCTTGGTGCTCCTTAACATAATTAAGAACCTCTTTTTCATTGTTTACTAGCTGACCCGGTGAACTTCCTTTCACCTAATATCTTTATAAATAATAATCTATGTGTTATTCTAATGTATAAGCTGTAAGCATTACTATTGCAATGTTTCATCTCAATCCGTTCAGTAGTTTTTGCGTGAAAGAGGCACAAACATCCATACATATACATACGCGTTTATAATATTAGTAGGATTAAAAAGACTGATTAATCACTGCGTTCACTGCATCTTTAATTTTAACTATGGGTTATGAAGCCTTATACTGACTTGCCGGCCTAGTATACGCATCACGAAATACCTACCTACTCTTTTCGTGGTCGTATGCTAAGCTAGTTAGCTGTACTTGGCTAACGTGGTAGATATAGGCAAATTATCCTTCGTGGTTAGGCCAACATTTAACAGTGGACTGTTAAAGTACAGATGTAACCTTATTACTAAACTATGTGGCTTTAGATTATCAAGGTGCCTCTTCTCCTGGCAGGGGAATGAAGCCGCACTGTCGGAATGCGTGCGCTGCTGAGCTTCGGAGCCGCTATGTCAGGCATCTTTCTCGCTGCAATGCCGGGGTTCCGCGGAGAATGGCTGTTGCGATCTTGGTGCTCCTTGAGGGTGTAATACCTAGTAGGTACACCGAGGTATGTCACTTTCAAATTTGATTCTCAGATGCCAAAACGCCAAACGGCCATTGTTTGAAAAAGTATTTACCGCTCACTGCATTTGAAGATTCAAATTCAACATTGGGCGAAGTGATCTTATTACAGGTTTCTCTACAGCTTTTATCTACAACTCTATATAGCAGGTTATAGATCTCGCTAGAAATTTCATAAAATTAAGAATATTGCAAAACAAGGGTACATTTTAAACACGTAAACTTCGTAGACTACAATTTCTTTTCGTACATTACACGGTTGCGAATACAGTAATAAAATTATTTTGTATCATTGTTTCTACCGTGTAATGCACTAAAAGATCTTAGAGTCTAACACATTTGAGGCTAAAAGAAAATACTCCATCACCTACCTAATATTTGATTGCACGCACACACCATACCATTACATACACTTTGTTATTATTACACTTTGATAGTTATATTTATTTAAGTTTGTTATAACTGAAATAACTGAAGAATTGAAATAATTTCAATATTATCGTCCGATTATTTAATTTTAAACACATAAATTAGCTATTGTTATTTTAACCCTGTGTGTGTGTGTGTGTGTGTGTGTGTGTGTGTGTGTGTGTGTGTGTGTGTGTGTGTGTATCGAGTCTACGAAAAACACATTTAAGACCTAAAAAATCACCACCGCCAAATCTTTGATCTCATGCACACACACACCACCGAATTGAAATAAAGTTAGTTTAGTCGGGCAATGGAAAGCGAAAGCCGCAGTTGCGGATTGTTATCAAAACAACTTTTCATTGCCACTGAAAAATCGACCGTTTGCGCTTTATAGCTTGTCTCTTTTTATTTCTTTTTGGCGAGTGCTGATATTGAATTTGAACATTTTTAGGTTTCCAAGTACCTATGAGTAGCTATTTACTTACCTACTAACTAAATTAGTAGTTATTTTAAGTTTAAACTAACTAAATTAATTTATAAGAGAACGCATACTTAAAAAACGTAGAAATTATTTCATAATAAAAAAAATAATAAAACCCATGAAAATAAAAATAAAAAGACTTAATTCAACATAATAAATTTAGCTATGGTTAGTTCGTGAAAATGATCATAGATGGCGCTATGTGTTCTAACGCTTTATTTGCTCCAAAGATATTTTTAAAGGGTTTGAAAACATGGTTTAAAAGTGTCCTCTGAATTTAGCAGTGGGTTTAAATTCTATATATTTTACTTTAAGATTCCGAATAATATTGAAAAGGATTGATTGGTTATCTAGACATAATTATCCCCCTTTTCAATCTTATTGGCATAGTGAAAATCCCTGATTCAAATTTCCTATTGCCCCTAACCCATGTCATCTTACCACAAAAATACATGCTTCACTATTTTATGTACCTACTTATAAAGTAAAATGATGATGAAGTAGAAGAGACTTAATAATTTTATTGAGATCTAAAATTAAACTGTTACGGTAAGCTATTATGATCCCTGTTAGTTTTAAATTATTCGGTAATATTCTAATTAATTTTAATAGGTTTTAATTCTCCTTTAAGGTAACATTGTATGTTGCATTAACTCACGATGGTAGTTAGGTATATGATATGTTACCAGTTTTAAATTAAGATTAAATAGTAAAAATAGAGTAGAGAGTATGTGTAAAGAAAAGGTCGTGTCATAATAAACGCTGTTCATAATGACGACGTGAATCGCCCCCTGTCGGCTAAGTGGACCCTTTCTGAATATTCCAGTAAATAAAAGAACATTTTACACACGGTCTCTGACCCCAAACTAAGCAAAGCTTGTGATATGGCTGCCAAAGACTGATATACTACACATACATAGTTTTAAATACATTTTTATATACCTAGATAGTACCTAAATACATCCACACACAGAGCAAACACCTATATTCATCACATAAATTGTTTGCCCTGGGTGGGGATCGAACCCACACCTGTTTGATCCAGAAGTCAGGTTCACCAACCACTGAGCCACCGAGGCAGGCTGTAAATGTGGAAGGTAAGTATAGTTAGGTTATTTTGGTCGCGATAAACAAAGCACGACCGCGTGTGGACTATTTTAGGAACTTTCTCGGAATTGATTCTACCTAGAGCGTTTAACTAAAATTTAACTAAACTAAACTTATTTTAAAATGACCACACCACTTAGTGGTAGACGAAATATGTATAGAGCAAACGGCGCTAACATACACGGTTATTCGTTTAGGGTTAAAAGTGGTTCAGACCATTATTATGGGCAACTTTTACAATGGGGTCAACCCTGGATTCGAAAAAAAATCAGCAGTCCCATAAAAAGCCGTAACTCAAACTCGATATACCTAATAATATTCATCCATCCATCCATCAGCCAAAGGACGTCCACTGCTGGACATAGGCCTCCCCTATGGATCTCCGATAAGACCGGTTGGAAGCGGCTTGCATCCAGCGCGATCCTGCGGTCTTAATGAGTTCATCCGTCCACCTTGTGGATGAACGTCCTACGCTGCGCTTGCCGGTACGTGGTCTCCACTCGAGAACTTTTCGACTCCACCGGTTATTAGTCCTCCGCGCTATGTGCCCTGCCCATTGCCATTTCAACTTGCTAATCCGTTGGGCCATGTCGGTAACTTTGGTTCTTCTACGGATCTCTTCATTCCTGATTCGATCCCGCAGAGAGACTCCGAGGATAGCCCTCTCCATAGCTCGTTGGGCTACTTGGAGCTTACTAGTAAGGCCCATAGTAAGAGACCACGTTTCTGTGCCATAAATCATCACTGGCAACACACACTGGTCGAAAACTTTCGACTTGAGACACTGAGGTATGTCGGACGATTTTCCGAACGCTGCCCAGCCGAGTGGGATTCGGCGATTGGCTTCTTTATTGAAGTCGGACCTACCTAACTGGACTAAAGACTTAGACGAAAGTCATGTGTAATTCCCATGTTTTACCCACCCCGATATCTGTTGGAAACTCGGTTCTTGAAGTCGTTGACTCGTACGTCTACCTAGGACAAGTAGACCTAATAATATTGTGATCAGATATTTTTTTTTCGAATTAAAAGTAGCTCATAATGATGGTCCGAATCAACCCCTTTCGGCTTAGTACACCTAATCTGAATAACCTGTATAGAAGTACATAGCTACTACGCAAATGAACGATTATTTATGTATTAAGTACATTAATTATATAGCATTGCTTCAATAGGTCCAATGAGACATTATACGAGTAAAGAGCTAATTCTCATGAATTCTCTCCAAGTATGATGACCTGTAGCACCTGTAGACCAAGCATGCGACCACGAAAAGTCACGAAAAGAACTCATTTCGATGCGTGGAAAAGTGACAGATATATACTTCACCATAACTCTGTCTCGTTCTGACACGTCGAAATAAATATTGCGTGGTGCGCATCCTAGTCCGGCTGGTTATCCGCTAGTCTACATGCATCACGGACGTGTAATCGATGTCCAGAGGTGCCTTGAACTATAGATGTAGGTAAGGCAAGGAGCATATTAACCAGTGGAGAAAGTGCGCGGGGCGGCCTCGCTCACCATCGATAGGCGCTTTAATTGACTAGGGATGCTCGATCCAGGTGCTTTGTATCGATACTTTGGATTGCAATGGATCGCATCGCAGTGTATCGATCCAGGTATCGATCCGCTTGTTTCGATACAGTATTTTGGATCGATCCGGTATCGTATTTTAAAAAATAGAACATATTATATACCATCAAAGTTTATTGTTTTAGGTACATAATCAATACTTATTTACGTCGGCCAACATGTAAGTGGCAAAGTACACAGAAATAATATTTTCTAAAGCCGCTCTTTGTTGATAAGTACGATACGATTGTGTGGTTTCGATACGATATTTGATCCAGTATCGTGTCAATAGTTAAAAAGATGTGTTATCGCGATACGATATTACATTCAAAGTAGAACCAAGTCAAAAATATCGATATCGATCGTATTTTAAAAAATAGAACATATTATATACCATCAAAGTTTATTGTTTTAGGTACATAAACAATACTTATTTACGTCGGCCAACCTGTAAGTGGCAAAGTACACAGAAATAATATTTTCTAAAGCCGCTCTTTGTTATCGTATCGAAACCACAAAATCGTATCGTCTCGATACGATTTTGTGGTTTCGATACGATATTTGATCCAGTATCGTGTCAATAGTTAAAAAGATGTGTTATCGCGATACGATATTATATTCAAAGTAGAACCAAGTCAAAAATATCGATATCGATATTTTTTAATATTCTTGGGTGGTGAATCTTCAGACGTCTCCAAATAAAAACAGCGTTCTATTGTGACGTGGTTCTTTTATTTTGTTCTTTAAAAAATTCTTATACTATTTGCACAACGCAACAGCTCGGCGAGCGAAGAGGACAGGAAGCGGATACATGCATAGGCAATAATTTCTTAAAACAAAGTTGCCATATATTATAATTAACAATATTTGCTAGTAACATTTTTGGCACCACTACAAGGATTGTTGTCGTTGCGTCATTTTGGCGTCAGCCAATTACAGCCAGCGGAGCTTACATCTCCCCCCGCTTAAAATCGGTGACCTATTGTTTCAACAAAAATGGGGCCCATGCGCTCTCCAGTCTCCTCCATGAGGTAAGGTATAGGCCGAATCAAACTTCTTGGCGGATGTGAAGTTAGCTACAAGTTGCGCGAAACCCAATCCTCGTGCAGCCATTAATTGAGCTTCAGTCAGAATTGGATATTGCGTTCCTAGTAATTAGTTAACATCAAAACCGCTAATAGTGCAGCCACACTCTCTACGAGGCGACTCGAGCACCGCAGCTGTAGCTAACTTCACATCGTATACAAGAATACAAGTCAGCGATGTAAAGTTAGCTCCAGAAGCGGTGCTTATGTCGCTTCGTGGAGAGTGAAGCCGCATCATTTTTTTTTTGTTTAAGGAACGCCGATGTGCATTCCTTAAAATATTACAATCTAGCCATTGGCTAATGAGTAATATAAATCTAACTTATATTGCTAGGTAAGTATAATAACTAAGAAAGTGTCCATCAACACTTTTCTTATTGTCTCTATTAAGGCGAAGACACTTCGTTATTGTGTTCTTTATACGCGTATAGCACTATAACAATATGATAACTAGCACTATAACTACACTATGACTACGAGTTTAACTTTTACACTAACTCGAACGGTTGTCTTCTCACTGTGTCCGTTTGTTCGAGGAGCTGGATTGCCTCAACATTCACATGATGGTGAAGTCTATGGTCGTGAGCTTCTGCGTAAGCCGCATCATAAGACGTTTAATTCGACCTATACCTAGGTGAGTCTAAGTGACGCGTTGGCTGCTATAAACAAATCACTCTCGCGGGAGATCATTACATAACACTGTAAGCCAAATGAAATGATATATGAACACTTCTTCCATCTATACTGTATCCATATTGTTTATGAATGAATATTATCGCAATGCAATGATTGCAATGACTGAAGACGAGAGCTAATTCTCTTCAAGAATGGTCGTCCGCAAATCCGGCGTCTATATTCGTCACGGACGTTTGATTGACGTCCTGAGGTGCCGTGAACTATAGGTATATAGGTAAGTATAGGTCTTGGACGCGATAAACAAAACACGCTCGCCAGAGACAATTACAAATAAATATAGTTAAAAAAAACCGGACAAGTGCGAGTCAGGCTCGCACATCGAGGGTTCTGTACAAACACGTTGTTAAAATAATTAAAAACCTGTGCATGTGCTAATGAAGTTCTTTTGCATAATACCTTACATGATACGATTTACTCACTTTAAATTTTGAACCCATATTTTGTGAATTTTAAGGCCCTATTTCTTGTGATTTAAATAAAAATGTACAGTTTTCAGATTTATTCCTATGTGTGTTCTCTGAGACAATGTTTCTTGCCAAATTTCATAGTTCTACGTCAACGGGAAGTACCCTGTAGGTTTTGATTTTTGTGAGGGCAAAATATGCGGTTTTTTACGACATAAACGGCTCTAACTTTTTTAAACGATAACTGAGAAGTTTTTCTTTTACACAACTGCAATAGATCATAGATATACGTATACAGTTTAAATTTAAACTCGATATCTTTACGCGTTCCCGAGATAAAAAGTCTTGACATACACACAGACGGACAGACGGACAGACGAACAGTCCGTTTTTTTCCGTTTGAGGTACGAAACCCAAAAAAAAACTAAAAAATCACGCTTGTTAATCGGATATTTTAATCGAATAAACGCATTGTCATCGGTCTTTGATAGGTGTGCAAAGATTAAAGAAAATCTGATCGCTCAAAGTAGGTCAAAATCGAGCTCAAAGGGGTTGGTTACAAGCAAGCAAGCAAACATACAAGTGAAACTAATAAAAGCGTGTTAAAAATAGTGCGTGAAGACCGTGGAGTCCCTCCGCGCGGAAGTGAAACTTCGACGCAACAGTGCTTTCATACCCTCTCCATGGTAGCGTTAAACGCTTAACGCAACTTGTTGAAAGTCACATTAGAAGTTTCACTTCAAAAACCTCTAGTAGAGTCTTCCAAATAGGAGGAGATACTATGTTCGTCTGTATGTATTTTTTGTGTATGTTCATCGATATTGTCGCCAATTGTAAACCGATTTGAAAAATTCTTTTTTTGTTCAAAAGGGTATACTCCCGAAGTGGCGCCATTTAAATTTTATCGAAATCAGCTTAGCCGTTTTTGATAAACCAAATAATACTTGGATGTCACATGAATTCGTGCAAATTATTCGAATTCTGTTCACGGTGTAAGTCGGTGTTGCGATTTTTTGCGTATTATTTTCCACCAACCACTACTTCAGTAGCCGAATGATATGATTAATGATTATTCTACATGAGTACTCCTTTCTATCTATACGGTATCTATGAATGAATATTTTCGCAATGCAATGACTGAAATAATACGAGAGCTAATTCTCTTCAAGAATGGTCGTCTATATTCGTCACGGACGTTTGATCGATGTCCCGAGGTGCCTTGAACTATAGGTATAGTATAGGTAAGGTAGGTAAGTATAGGTGTCGGACGCGATAAACAAAACACGCTCGCGGGTGGGTGACCGTCATACGTGACGCACGAGGTACGGTCGCGCGGACGCACTAGGGTTCCCAGGCGGACGGGATCGGATGGACAGGAATATGTCCGGTTTATTTTATTTTTAGGTTATGAATTTTTCATCACAACTATTCGAAAAGGACTACTTGGTTCGCCTTTAAGTGCGCCCAAAGGAGGTGTTTTCTGTAAGGAACTTTATATGTGTGAATTATCTTTGCCGCGCACTTTTTGAATTTGGAACAAATAAGTGCGACGGAATGATCTTAGCCGCGCACTTTTTGAATTTGGAAGTATTTGTAATGTTAGTGTTCAGCGCCACGAAAATGAATGAAAAGAATGTAAATATAAGTTTTCATTTGTTTTATTATTAGATACCATTTAATTTCAATTTAGTTATACTCTACGTTTTATTTAATAATAATAATATAGTAAAATATGAGGCGCCTTTTGTTTTCTCATAGAGATGATGAAAAGTAGAGTGTTGTTGGTGTGAATATATTTTTGGCTCGGGCGACGTACTTTGAAAAAAAGAGCCCTCGCCGTAAAAATATTATTTTGTTCCCATATGATACAATCTACTATTCCCGTGCATGGCAAAGGCATTTCTCACTTTTTTACTTGCTTATGTTAATATCTGCCCGCGGAAAACACGATGTAACGCCTAGTCTAGGTAGAACCTAGAAGAAGAATGAGCACCCAAGCACACATACGTACCTATGACACTTACGGCAATATAAGTAATGCCACGAAGGTAAGTTATGCAATAATTGTATTATTATTGCATTAATTTTATAAAATAGCTAACTAATTAAGTAGTAGGTATATTAAGCATTGTTGACTAAAAATACGCCTGAAAATAAGAACAATATTTTCACCGAAGAAAAAGCAAAATACAGTAGGTACAATCTAAGTGTATTGTACAGCAAAAAAACAGTATAAATAATAAAGTAGATACACAATAATCTTAAAAATTAGGTGGTACTAGTACAATTGCGGCCTTATCGCCTTGAGCGATTTCTTCCAGGCTACCTTTGGATGAACAGAAATCAGAGTACAAAAATGTGGTTGGTGGCGTATAATAAACAAATGTGGTAATAAAAAAAATTAAAAAATATTATTACTTACAAACTAAATACAATAATTACACATTATACCTAATAATTATATGTAAATAATCACACAGATATATAATAAATACAATAATATTTAAATACAATACTCGTATATATCATGTATAGTAACATAAATACTCATTCTTCACTTCCTTTCATTTAACATAATGAAAGAAAGTGTTTGAAAACTAGGTTAATGAATATATGGAGAGACTAAGCCTGCCTGATATCTACAGGCAGCTCCTTCCAAAGCAGAACAGATTGTACAGAGAAAGATTTCATATAGGAAATATTGGTATGAGAAGAGAAGTGGATTTTGAGTTTCAAGGCACGGGAAGATCTCAAACTACCAGAATGACCTTAAATAAATTCGAAGCACTTGGAATTGGCACATGTGGAAGGAATTATTCACCATAAACCTTGAAGAAATTCAAATTATGATAACTTGATGCAAAACCGGTGGTGTCGCATTTCAATCCGCGACCGTTACTATTATAACAGTGAATGTCATCTACTCAGCTTTATTTAGCAGATGGTATGTCAACAATGTAGGTTTTGTAGGATTGGTTTTGGATACGATTTCCGGCTAGTCCTGCAAGAACTGGTAACTTGGTAGCCCTACACGTTTGGGCGAGGGGGCGAGCGCGCGGGCGGAGCGGGGCGGGGCGGGCGGCTGAGTGAAGCCGCGAGCCGCCCTTGCTCGAAGGTGACGCGACAATTAACGCGCGGTCATTCCTCCGCGGCGGCGCTGGCGCGGTGTCAACGATTCGATCATGCCGCCGCGATAGCGCGACCGGACGCCGCGCCACCGCGCCGCGCTGCTAGGGCTGGCACGCACGCTTCAATTACCTGATTATTAGTAACAATAGATGATGTTGATTGATGAGTTTCGGCTTAGGTATGCTAATAGACAGAAGACTATACTGATCCGTAAACCGTCTTTTCTCGAAGATAAAGCTACAACTGCAGCGGCGCTGCCGCGCTGCGCGCTGGCGTGGTGTCAACGATTCGATCATGCCGCCGCGATACCGCGACCGGACTCCGCGCTGCTAGGGCTGCCACGCACGCTTCACCTACCTGATTAGATATTAAAGATGCCAATTCCGGCTAATGCTACTAGGTAACATTTCTAATTTTGGGTCGTTTTAGTACTTTTGGCCATATATAGGTTAGGGGCACTCTGGCCTCCGGAGAGTCTGAACTGGAACGTGCCGAGTACTCATCTATTGTTGAAACATCATAATAACCAGTAGCACGAATCAGTACCTAGTGAGTACCATATTAATGCACGGATGATGTCATAAAAATCACCTTAGACAAATATCAGTACATACTATACTGACTACCATACGGCAGACACCAAATTGTCACGACTGCCGTAAAATCAACATATCACCCAATAAAGTCTGGAAGAGATCACACAAACATGTCTACCGCCATTGCCACAAACCGACAATCGACAAAAACAGTATTTACGAGCGCAAAAATAACAAGTGTCAAGAAAGTTACCCAAAGTTGTTGTCTCGAGATCTCGGCAGTTACATAAACGTGGATTCAGCTCGTAAACCAGATATGGGAGCCAATGGACCTATGAGTCCATAACCAGGCTAGCTAAAATGAGCAAATGCACTTTCATACTACGCTACGGGTGTCCTTAATTGGCTTCATGGGTAAAAATATACCTAGTCAGTCAATCAATCAAAAAATTATTAAGATATAGTCTGTTAAAGGTGACGTCCACAAGTGGTATATTATTCAGAGAAAAATCGAACCAAGATGTATATACATATACATAATTTGAATGCTTGATTTATGGGCTTCTCAAAAATATTTAATTTCGATTTTTTAATCCCTTCATTTTTTTTAAAGTGAAAAATAAATTGTTTGAAAAATAATAATACAGCTATGTATTTTTTTCTAGTTTAGAAATAATAAAAGCTTCTATCGTTATTTTACTTGCATTCTTAGCTGATTTCTCCACATTCATCACTTAATTTTCTAAAATTAAAAATTATAACCTACCAGTGTGACCAGTTAGTAAGTACAATGTGAAAAATAAACACTTAAAAACTGTGTCTAATTTGTAAAAATGCTTCTATTTAACAATTTGGAAGTTACTTAATCAGGGTTGATAGAGATAAACTACCTATTGAGCCAAATATAATTATTTATTTATCCTAATAGATTCAAAATTAATTTAAAAAAACAGAGGGCTCTTTTTTGGTTTTAACTGATGTAATTATACTCAGAAAAATATGAGCTTTCTCGAAATGTAACGAATGTTGTGGTTAGATTTTTTGATTATTATTATACCAGCCTCCATACATTTTGTGGACATGTCCTTTCACATGACGTCACGCCTAGCTTTTCAACACAACGTGACATGAAAAGGGCTATGCTCGGAGTCTCTACGAGAACAAATCAAAAATGAGGTAATTCGTAGACAAACCAAAGTTACCGACATAAGCCAATGGATTAGAGAGTTGGAGAGGCAGTGAGTAGGGTACGTAGTTCGTGGCACAAATGACCGATGAAATCGTAAAGTTATCGACTCCCCAGTCGATACAAAACAGCACAACGTACAGGGAAGCACAGGACGTCTACCGACATGTTGGATCGATGATCTAATCGAGACCGCAAGAACACGCTGGATGCAAGCCGCTTCCAACCGGTCTTATATGACATAGACATAGACAACCTTTTATTGTGACAAAAATAGAGAGTACAACATAAATTAAACATAATAAATACCAAAACTAAGTAGAATACTAATAATCTATATTTCTGTCACAAATCGGCTCTACTTCAGCGTATGCTAACCAGCGCTGGTCTTCCGGTGGAGCCGGCAGGTGACATCACATTGTTATAAAAAATAAATTATTTACTGAGCTAGTTTAGACAAGCAGTTTGAAAATAAGCCAAAAACAAACAAGAATTTATCACAAAGATTCTCTGTGGTATTTATAAAAACTGCAAACTTATGTGCTTAACGTATCGGCAAATACAATTACATACCACGCCAAAAATCGGTTTGTATGTCAACTTCACATTTTGACAGTGATAGAACATACTATCGGACGCGGCTGATATATATGGATCTATACGATCTATATGGAAGGTCTATGTTTAGCAGTGGGCGTCCTATAGTTGAGAAAGAACAATAAAGTAGCGTAGTATGCAGACGTTTTACGGTTCAATCTAGTAAGTCTAGTGAGGTTACAGATCACTAAGTCTAATTCGTCACCAGTGACAGATAGGCTGCTCGTCTAATGCCAAGGTTCACTTTAGCGACCCGGTTCTGTATAAAATATATGACTGTCATATGTGTACAGGACTATTATGATGTGCGTCCTTAAAAAAACAGCACGTTAAGTTAATTAAATTAGCTTGTAAATGTTTATAATAAATGTGCTAATGTAGTTATTAATGTAAAGCCTTATAATCACAACATAGTATAAAACAAAGTCGCTTCCCTATCTGTCTGTCCCTATGTATCTTTATAACCACGAAACGGATTTTGATGCAGTTTTTTGTAATAGATAGAGTGATTCAAGAGGAAGGTTTATATGCATAATACATCGGGGCAAGTCATTAGCAAATAAATAAAATCGTAAAAAAGAACATGTTCCGTACATTTTGTTGATTGACGAGTGTTGAATTGAAAGTACTAGTTCACTTAATTTCACATCTACATATAATGCATACATAATTTCCTATGTTTCCGTCACTGAAATGCCTGTGCTGTGAAAATCTTTTTTTAACCTATTCCACTACTGGGCAAACGTCGTACGTTTTTAGGATCCCGTACCTCAAACGGAAAAAAACGGAACCCTTATAGGATCACATTGTTGTCCGTCTGTCCATCTGTGTGTATGTCAAGACTCTTCATCTCGGGAACGCGTAAAGATATCGTGTTGAAATTTAAACTATATACGTATATCTGTGGTCTCTTGCAGTTGAGTAAAAGAAAAACTTCTCAGTTATCGCGAATATCTTTATTGAAATTAGATAAAAAATAAATTACTTATGTACAAATTGTGTACTGATTCTCAATTTTATAGCTAAGAAATTATTTATGGCTATAAGACTATCAGGCCAAAAAATTGTAACATAATTTTGACAGCCCTGGCCGAATTGCGCCGTGCACGCGCAGTGCGCACCCGCAGACGCGGTGCGGTTATTATCTGCGCGACCGCGATTTGACTTACCTACCTAGCCACAGGCCACAGACATACATAAGCCACCAGGCGGATCTGCCCAAAATGAATACCACATTTTTTTTTATTTCGCATAGGTTCGCGTTTGACTACACACTGCCTGATGTTAAGCAGATGTGCGGTCTAGGGTGAAGCTCGCTTACCTAGAAGATACCTATTTACTCGGGATTTGAAGACACCCACGTTGTACTTTAACGGGAAGACAGACCCAGGCAAAGCGTTCCACATTCCGGCTGTTCGTATGAGGAATGAGGATTCGAAACGCTTGGTTCTAACGCGCGGAATGTCCACCATAAAAGGGTGGCGCTTTGGTCGCGTCTGTCTAGCCGTACGATAGAAGAAAGGGGCAGGGGGGACCAGATTTTGCAACTCCTGGGCGCACTCTCCGAGGTGTACCCGGTAATAGTCCGACAAACACGCTACCTTGCGACGATTGCACGATACTCAGCGACCCTCATTCTCGTTCTCATTTAAAGTAGGGGCGATAAGTCCTGCACTGACGTCCCGCATGAGGTGTTTTGTGCATTTCCCTCTCCAGCGTCTACCCGAGCCAGCCCAGCTCCTTAAAATAACGGAGCGTGGCTCTGGGCCGCTGGCATAACTGCTTCAGTGGCTTGGATGGTATACTGGATGGCGATATCGATGCTGATGACAAAGCAATAGTAGCGTTATGCATCAGAGACCCTTTCGTTTCATAAACATGCATCTTGATGTGTATGAGTCTATGCTAAATTTTAATATCAGTGTCTCGTAGTGCTCATAGAGTAGTGTTTGTCAGCGATTACCAAAATTAAGCAACGTTCGGCGCGGTCAATCTTCCGATAGGTGACCGCGGGTGGCATTACAAACTGAGCGCTGCCGCGACTCGGATGATACGTTAAATTGTAGCTCCCGGTTTTTTTTAATCGTTTATTATGTTCAGCTATGTTCGCTACGTTATGTTCAGGTGGCTTAATGACTGACTACTACGCACTAATGACGCACCATGGCTATACGAACTTACTACTTAGTGTTTCGCGCGACAGGTACAGCGAAGGCCTTTTTCTAGATTCCTAATATCCACGCATAATTGTACAAATGTAGGTACAGATGATTCTTTTTAAGGTTCCGTACCTCAAAAAGAAAAAACACTAAAAATATTACTTTGTTGTCCGTCTGTCCGTATGTGAGTATGTCAAGACTCTTTATCTCGGGAACGCGTAAAAATATCGAGTTGAAGTTTAAACTGTATACTTATATTTATGGTCTCGTTACAGTTGTGTAAAGGAAAACTTCTCAGTTATCATTTAAAGAAGTTAGAGCCGTTTATGTCGTAAAAACGCATATTTCGACACTCATAAAAATCAAAACCTACAGGGTACTTCCCGTTGACATAGAACTATGAAATTTGGCGAGAAGCATTGTCTCAGAGTACACATTTAGAAATAAATCTGAAAACTATACATTTTTATTTAAATCACAAAAAAAATAGGGCCCAAAATATGGGTTCAAATTTCAAAGTGAGTAAATCGTATCATGTAAGGTATAATATAAAAGAGCTTCATTAGAACAATACATGCTAAAACAGGTTTTTAATTATTCAAACAATGTGTAATTTTCGATGAATGACGAGAAAAGTGAAAAAAAAAACTTTTGTCGATGATGATGATGAGTATAGAGATTATAACAACGTACTTCCTAATTTTGTGAAATTTTCTGGATTTGTACGGAACCCTCGGTGTGCGAGCCTGACTTGCACTTGTCTGGTTTTTTTGATTTCTATATTCGTCCCATAGTAAAAGTTAGCCATGATGATGACTGCATAGGTATACATATATATGCGCTTTGCAAAACAAACAACCATGATGTTATGGTGGCTCGTCAACGAGCGACGTCAACGTATTCTCTTCTTTGGTGCACCAATATTACAGCGATAGTCCGATTTAATTGTTCTAACATAACTCTTAACTAAGTATGGACGATGGCTATTCCCGGAGTCTCTCTGCGAGATCGATTCAGAAAGGAAAAGATCCGTAGAAGAACCAAAGTTACCGACATAGCCAATTGGCAAGTTGAAATGGCAGTGGGCAGTGCACATATTACGATGGACTGAAGACCGATGGGGTCGAAAAGTTCTCGAGTGGAGACCACGTACCAGCAAGCGCAGCGTAGGATGTTCATCTACGAAGTGGACAGATTACCTTATCAAGATCGCAGCATCGAACTAGATGTAAGTTGCTTCCAACAGGTTGGAGATCCATAGGGGAGGCCTATGTCCAGCAGTGGACGTCTGATGGATGGATATTGTAATACTGATGCGGGAAATTGTTCTTTATCAACGTGGTCCGAAACGACCTCTTCCTTCATCGTTCTCGGCGTTTCGCCGCGCGGGCCTTCAAAAAGAAACATGCGCGATTCGCCCCGCAAGTGGTTCGCACCGCGGCGCGGCGCGCGAACGCCGCAATATCCATAAAAAATGGTGTGGGTATTGTTGTGGTATAGCTTAGGTATTGTAAAATTTGTAAATGCACGGTCTTTTCAAACGATCTCGGATGCACGCGTGACGCGACACCACTCTTGGCTGACATTCTGTTTATCAAACGCCGAATGGTTCGCTGTCATAACCAAGATAATAGCGGAGATAAAATAGATAAACGTTCCCATATTATCGTTCTTTCGTTTCAGCAAAAGATGTCCACTGCTGGACAGATGCTGCTTCCCACAGAGATCTATAATAAGACGTGTTACGATTTAACCGGTTACGGTTAAGAACTGAAGTTACCGACAAAGCCCAGCGGATAGACAATTTGAAATGGCAATGGACAGAGCACATAGCACGGAGGACTGATGACCGTTGGGATCAAAAAGTTCTCGAGTGGAGACCACGCACTATAACAACGGAACGCAGGACCTCTATCCACTAGGTGTACACTTGTACAGATGACCTTATCAAGACCACAGGAACATCCTATGCATTGAACATTACGCCTATACAAATTAAACATATTGCGTATTGAACGTTATACGTATTAAACATTATGCGTCGTGACGGATGCATTCTGCTTCCAATATGTCATATTAGAGATCCACAAGGCAGGCTCATGTCCAACAGTAAACGTCCTAAGGTTGATGAACGGATGGATGGATGGGAAAATCTTCACGGTTCACGTAGAAAATAGTTCTATCTATAGAGTCTATAAAAGTCCAAGAGAACTTCCTCCTTATCTGAAGTCGGTTAAGTATATTGTTTTTAGGGTTCCTTACCTCAAAAGGAAAAAACGGAACCCTTATAGGATCACTTTGTTGTCCGTCTGTCCGTCTGTGTTTATGTCAAGACTCTTTATCTCGAGAACGCGTAAAGATATTTATTTATTTTTATTTATTTATTTGTTATATAATAAGTACGGCTAATAACGCCAATTACACATAATATAAAAATTAATTTTACAGTCATTATTAATCATTAAACATTTCATTAAAAATTCAATCATTCAATTACAAAATAAAATTATGTCCATAAGTCAATATAAAATAATATAATTAAAATTCACATTCATATATATATACATATATACAATTCATATATACAATTCTTATATACAATATTGATATCGAGTTGAAATTTAAACTGTATACGTATATCTATGATTTCTTGCAGTTGTGTAAAAGAAAAACTTCGCAGTTACATATTATTGTAAAAAACCGCATACTTCGTCACTCACAAAAATCAAAACCTACAGGGTACTTCCCGTTGACATAGAACTATGAAATTTGGCGAGAAGCATTGTCTCAGAGTACACATATAGGAATAAATCGGAAAACTGTACATTTTTATTTAAATCATAAAAAACAGGGCCTCAAAATTCACAAAATGTCAAAGTGAGTAAATTGTATCATGTAAGGTATCATAATAAAAGAACTTCATTAGCACTTTCTAAAATAGGTTTTTTAACTATTTTAACAGTAAGTATGTGATTTTCGATGTATGACGAGAAACGTTAAAAAAAACTTTTTTGTCGATGGTCATAGTATTGAGATTTTAACAACTTACTTCCCAATTTTATAAAATTTTCTGGATTTGTACGGAACCCTCGAGGTGCGAGCCTGACTCGTACTTGTCCGGTTTTTTCAATATTTGAAAGATTTGAGAATAGCAAGAAATCGTTCAAATTGATTTGTGCTGTTATTTTCTCCCCATAGCCACGTAGAGGACAAATAAATCATTCTCGCATAAAAAGGCCAATGCACTTTTGTTTTTTATGGCTTCTCACGTTTTATGCATTCAGAGGTGTCATAAATTAAACAAATTAATTCTAAGCATCATTAGGTACCTGCTGCATACTTACCTACAGTACTCGTATAATAGCTAAGTACCTACTTATATCTACGTTATGGTGACCTAGTAGGTAGAATAGGTAACTTTTTTACGAGGAGCAAATCTTCGCAAGATACCCGAGTGCTTTGGATGCAGCCGGGGTTATTTGGGATTGTACCCACTAAAACCCCTTTGGAGGCCGGCTTTTGTGCTCTTTTGAGAGATTTGGGATCTTCAGGGGAACGCACCGGAGCTCTCAGCACTTTTTTAACTTCTCGAGCCTACCTAGGCTCGACAGTCTTCTACGACAACGTGGATACACATTACACACCGTTGTCGTCGTTACCCGGGGCCGTTGGAGTGTATGGCAAGAGCCTCCATCTACATCCACAAGCCCAGAGGTCCCCTTTTAGGAGGCTCTTACTACAGGTGGACATACATACCTATTTAATGCCCCATGCCGTATTCTATATGATCGAAATGAGCCGTGGTGGCCTAGTGGTAATGATACCCGCTTGGCAATCGTGAGGTCGTGGGTTCAAATCCCGGACCCGTACCAATGAATTCCTTGTAATTTATGTACGAAATTTCACACCACTTTTCGGTGAAGGAAAACATCGTGAGGCAACCTGCATACGTCCGTAGAAGAAATTCTATGGCGTATGTGAATCCACCAACCCGGACTGGGCCACCGTGGTGGATATGGCCCAATCACCCTTCGTGGGTAGGCCTACGTCCAGCAGTGGACTATTAAAAAGGCTAGTACAGTACAGTATTCTATATACTACCCAGGCATCAGAGCCGTTTTTGAAAAATCAACAAAAATATAAAAATAAATATTCGCAAAAAATGGAACCACCGCCGATCATATCATCATATCAAAAACGGCTCAGCCGATTTCGAAAAAAATTAAATGGGACCACATACCCTTTGCAAAGTTTTTTTTTTATATCGGTGCACCATTGCTGAAAATATCGATGATCACAACACAAAAAAAACAGACCAGGTACTAAGTTCGTCTGTTTTTTTTTTTGTGGAAGTCGGTAATTACTTCATCGCTGATAGGTACATTGATACGTGAGAAACTGCATTTATACCATTTTTGGAGAAAAATAATTATTTTAACTGTGAATTATGCAGGGTTATTCGTTATCAATTAGCATCCTTTTAGGAGCTTATTCTGTACATCAAACTAACAACTTTTGCTCTGCGACTTTTGTCTTAACTCAAAAAATAAATCAGCTGTTCCATACATTTTGTCGCGGGTGAACGATATTTTTCAATGGAACAACATTTTTTTTTTAATTTTGACAAAAGTCGCAGAACACACGTTGTTAATTTTGTTGTACAGAATAAGCCCCTAAAAGGATGCTAATTGATTAGGAATAACCCTGTATATAATGTTTATGGGAACTCTGTTAGAAATAATTCAAAATCTCACAAAATTATCTAGGTACTTAGGTACATTGTGATCTCGACCACTGTCGAGCCTGAAAAAATATCCAATGTTGTTGTTGGCCGGGCGGTATTTTCATATCTATTGTAAAACTGGCTAACGATCACGTTTTCTGTTATTGAACCTTGTTTTCGTGTTTTCATTAGATTTCCAGTTTTTCCATGCTTTGTGGCTCGTAAAACATTTCTTGTATTTTGTTATTGATACATTTATATCTATATTTCCACTAATATGTAATAATTGGTGCCCGACCAGAGGGCGAGGCTTAGTATAAGTTTGCAGAGTAACCGATAATAAATAATTATTTTTCGCATAATGGCATGGGACTGGGATTTGAACCCACGACCTCAGGATTGTTAGGCGGATATTATACTACCACTAGATCACCACAGCACCAATGGTACTCGTAAGTACACTTCATACAAAAAGGATACAAGATGGAAATATCATAAACTAGTTTTGCCCGCGGCTTCGCCCGCGTGATATTTAGATTATTGTGCTATACCATATTTTTTCGAGATAATAAGTAATATAGCCTGCATATTCCGTCTTTCAAACTATGTCCGTGCCAAAAATCATGTCAATCCGTTCCTCCGTTGCAGCTTCAAAGAGGAACAAACCTATAAACCAATAAATACTCGTACGCCTGTATCGTCATCATTCAATCTATCAAACGTAATCGACTATTATGTACTGGATTCGATTATTTGCAAGTGCGATTAAAAACCGCGCCAACGAGTCCTCCCTAATCATCGACTATTATCGATGCATTTATGAGGGTATGCATCTCATCTCGAACACCGCCATTCGAGTTTAAAAAACCTTAAAGAAACCTACAATCCCTGCTAATTATCATCAATCAATAAATGGTGTAACAGCAAGTAAAAGGCCCCTGGAGATCTCTAACTGAAGTAGTTCTTCAAGATTCATCAGGAAAAAAGAATAGAACAGGTGAGTGACTTGTTGTATATTGCAGTAGTCGGCCCAGTGCATCGATTTAAATTACGTTTGGGAGGTTTATCCTTTTAAAATCCCATCCCCTGAAGCATAACGCTTCAACGCCTTGGGATTTATGATATTAGTAAGGATCTTTGAAAGTTTTTACCCTTAGTTATCTAAGGCTAAGCAGTCACATGTAGGTAGGTGTATGTTTAGACGTGCCGTTTTTTCCCGACCAAATGCGCGGGCAGAGAGAAAGCACAGGTGGCGGCGGAGCCATCGATCTCAGAAACATACGATAATGTCGTAGCTATGGCCCTAACCGCACTCACGGGGCTGCCGCACGGTGAGTAAGCGGCAGCGGGAGTGAGTTTTTAACCGACTTCAAAACAGAAGGTTCTCAGTTCGACTGAATGTTTTTTTTGTACATATGTTACGCGATTACTCTGCCAATTATGAACCAATTTTGATGATTTTTTTGTTCGGTAGACCATATTACTAAGGTTGTCTTATCCAGGGTTATTTCTAATCAAAAAGCATCCTTTTAGGGGTTTATTATATGCATCAAAAATAACAACTTTTAACAACACGTAGACTTACATTTCAGAAAAAAAAAACGTTGTCATTCATCGATACTCTATCATCATCATTAGGTGTTTGTTTTAATTTATTAATGTTTGTTGAAAAATATATTATTTTCAATTTTAGCCGTAGGACATCTTCTACTGGATTTAGACCACCCCAGTAAAATTCTAAAAGGGTTATTAGAAGTTTTCTAAAAGCCTCCTATTAGAAAATTTATTTTATTTTTCAGATTATCTGTTTACTTTGTGAGTATTGTGAGTCTTTTTAATGCGAGGATGTCTTACGCTGTGATTGCGGGAAATTGGTCTTCATTCGAAAACTTTGCGACTTTATCGACGGTGTAGGACTGATGACTTCGTAAGATTGTGGTCTATGGTGCTATAACATCTTAATTTCTTTTAGATTTTTAAGTTTTTCCATTTGGACCGTAGGAGCCAAGTTAAAATAAGCCATGCTTATTGTCAAGTATTGTCAAGTCAAGTGGAACGCAAGTTTCATATGACTTTTATTTAGCAGCTCTTATTAGAAGGTAAAGTTTTTATACCGGAGTTTAAATATTTAATTCTGACAACACGAATCAAATTACCTAGTTATTTCTAACTCCAACGGAATTAATGTTATTTATTCATATTACTGTAGGTATAACTGTAGGTATGCTGTAGGTAGTAACGTAGGTGGAACCAAAGTCTAACTTATCATTGCACAGTTCTAGCCTAAATTATATGGCTATAAAAATATTCGATAAATTGCCAAATAATCTAAAAGATATCGAAAGAGAAAAATGTTTCATAAAACAACTAAAAATAATCCTTTTAACGAAATGCTACACATTAGACGATTTTTTTAACAATAATCTAGAAAACATAATAATAAATCGTTCCAATACAAATAATAAATTTGCCATACCCTTATAGGATCATATGTATCACTATACAAAACATGTTAACTAAGAACCGCATGTTAATTTCATATGTTGCAATAAATGATTTGACTTTAAATTCGAACAATTCACTTAAATACAACTTTAAATTATAGATACTTAGGGCTTTTAGCAGTTCATTGAAATAACGATTTTAAAGTAAGTAGGTACAGTTACTCTTTACTGTACCTGCTAAGTAGTTATTTATTGAGAAATAGAAGAGCAGACATATCAACCGCGCGGTACTTAACATCCAAATCTCCTTTCCCTTCTAAATCATGCATGAAATAAAATGCTATAAATTATCAATTTTTGTCGTATTTTATACGAACAAATCTATAATTAGCATTGTTCTAAACATAAATCCTCGACACGTTTTATTTCCGCCGGCCCCTGCGAGCAATACCCCTAATTCCGTCGAAGAGGTAAAAATACACGCGATCCGAGGCGGTCAGCGAAAACACACCCTCGACTCCTACGCCGCACTAAATATACACGTATTTTCCGCCTTAATAGATATTTCACACGTAAAACGCTAAAGCACCCGCGCACTCGAGCTTTTACTACTCTAAAACCCGCGTCATACTCCCCGGCGAAATTGGTGCAGTGTGGCCGTTCCAGCGTCGCATGTGCCGCGGCGGAGCGTATAAAACTTTATACGCGCCTCAATATCAGATAGCGGGTTAAATTTATCCCGAGCAGCGACTGCAAAAGGCGGTCTCATAAAAAGCGCGGCACGGTTGATTACAATGCCGGCGCGGTTTACGGGCGCATCTCGCGTGCCTGGCCGCCTCTCGCCGCCGCGCCGCGCCGACGACGCGAGGGTAGTTTTTCAGCGCGAGCCGAGCCCCCGCCACATAAATAAGTGATCACGGCCCCCGCCCGCCCTCGGCGCCCGCGCGCCCGCCCCCGCTCGTAAACTAAGCGCAGATAGCGAGAGGACTTAATGGCTGATCGGATTTTGATTAGCGCGGGCCGGCGACGCAACCCCGCTCCCGGAGCCGAATTTGAATAGATAAGTGGGCACCCGAGGACCGGCGCTCGCGACCGTAATTTACATACTTACTGGCTTTCGGCGCACATAGAGGGTGCCAAGTTATGGACGGCGCAAAAACGATAAAGTTGAAATAAAGCTTCGGTCATCGAATCGGTCGCGTCGAGTGCTTTTTTACAGAGCTCTGTTTGTTATCGCCGGCCGGACACGGGCGCCGTAGCGTCCGGCCGATCCCTCTTTTTGTAAAATTAATCGTTACCGATACGCGAACAGATGCGAGGGTACCATAGGAGATGCTCGTACCTATCTATCGCGAACTCGGGCTTAAAGTCTGGGAGTGGCGGGTAACAATGAAAAACTATCGGAAAAGTGTATTCGGTTTAGAATGTGAGCAAGTCGCGAGCAGGGCTTAGTTGTCGCCGGTGACGGAGGTCGGCGGGCAGCGGCAGGCGGCCCCGCGCCCGCCGCGTTTGTTTAGTTTGGCAGGTAAAGTACAAGAGCTCGAGGGGGAGCGCGTCGCGTGGGAGTGATCGCCCGCTGACGTATCGCCCGACGTGACACGCCACGAATAATTGAGGGCTCCGAGGAAAATACGCAGCCAATTTGCGATAAGAAACAGTACAGTACACATAACGGTAATGTATCCATTGTGGGCAATACCTCGTCGAGCGAGCGGAGGAGACGGCCTAAAACAACATTTTTTTCGCAGAAATAAAACAAGCAATTTTGTCGATAAACATTTAGTTCGTAGCTCAAAGGACGTCTTACCGAAATGTTCGTATTTCGGAACGTTTCTATTTTAAATGTTATACATATAGATCGGCACGTGTAGGCACATCGTTATCATTAGCCACCCAGTATGACGCAGTAGAATTCCGTCTTTATCGATGCATAAGAGCCGGTAAACAACCCCGGGACGCAGCTAGACTCAGCAATAAAGGCTCACACGTCGTCCGGCCGACTCGTCGCTGTTTAAACGGCCATCAAAGCGCGGGATACATAAAACCCAGTCATTGGATACCGAGGACCGAACATTGTAGACCTGCTGCGCCTGCTGCGGTATAGGTACGATAACCGTGATTTGGTAGTAGAATATAATCGGTTTTACTTTGCTAATAATCTGCACTGCCCATTTTAAAAATACATGTCTCTTTCAAATCTACTTATATCGGATCAAGAACTGCAGTACTTTTAATATTCTACTTTTACTTCTTACAGTCTCTATATAAACAGGTTTTCATAGACCGAAGTTGTAACTCAAAAATCTTTACCTACTGATAATGTAATGAAAGTACATATTAAGACATTTACTTTCATTACATTAAGTACACATTTTTTGCGTCTACACAGATGAAAAAACTAGTCCAAATAATTGTATAATATGTCCAATACCTACAGTAAAATGATTTTTAACACAACTCTCTTGAGACAAAAGGCGCTTACCTACTTCTACGAGTACTTGAAGTTTTTCCAGTTAGTCGGTTCAGAGGTAGAGAGGCGAAACGATTCGCATTTTACATTTGCCAACGTGAGTTTACGGCGGCCGGTACGAATTCTGCGCGTAATGAGGAAGATGGGGCCTACTATGAAAGATTTTTTGGCAATTAAGTTAAAATAGTTTAGGAAGTTGACGCTGGGATTTAATGTACGAATACAGGAGTGAGATAGCTGCAAAATTCTAACGTCTCCGCAAAAAGGTACTTCTACAGGAACTTTCATTTTTTTCGCGTTATTCGGTCCTTGAAGGCGGTAAGATGAAACTAGTCGCTTTTTACACTAGCCAGCGTGGGCTTACGGCGGCCGGTACGAATTTTGCGCGTAATAAGGAAGCGGGGTTACTATGGAGTATCTCGACGTACGTACTTAGTACACACTGTTTTGAAAATCCACAAATGCATGCATGTACATAGGGGCTTAATTTTGCTTACATAATGTTGTGCAAGTAAGACAGCTGTCAAACTTTATCTCTTCTGTAATCAGATTTACTATTGTATTTTTTTTCCGGTTATTCGGTCCTTGGAAGCAGTAAGATGAAACGAGTCGCGCTTTACACTCGCCAGCGCGGGTTTACGGCGGCCGGTACGAATTCCGCACGTAATGAGGAAGCGGGGGATACTATGGAGTAGGTATATCGACGTCGGTAATTAAGTACAAGGTGTTCAGAAAAGACGAGAAGATTGAGCGCTTTAGCTGACTGCTACTGGCTGGCTGGAGTTTACTGTACTGTACTGTACCAGCCTTTTTAATAGTCCACTGCAGGACATAGGCCTACCCACGAAGGGTGATTGGGCCATATCCACCACGCTGGCCCAGAGCGGGTTGGTGGATTCACATACGCCATCGAATTTCTTCTACGGACGTATTGCAGGTTGCCTCACGATGTTTTCCTTCACCGAAAAGCCAGTGGTGTGAAATTCCGTACATAAATTCCAAAGAACTTATTGGTACGGGACCGGGGATTTGAACCCACGACCTCACGATTGTGAGGCGGGTGTCACTACCTCTTGACCACCACGGCTCTGGAGTTAATACTTATAAAAATAATTACGTATTCAATACCAACGCAATCTAAAAATAGGCAAGAATAAGAAAAATAATATTTATTGTTAATTTAATAATTTCACATTGAGTGACAACTGCCTGGTTTAACGCGGTAGTCACAGATGGCGCTTTCAACACTGTAGAAGTTAGTAGTAAAATGATAAACACTTCTCTTATTTGGTGGGTTCGTAGTACAGCGTTCTAGTTTAATTTGGACAAAACATCTAAGCCGGGATACCAGGGGGATGCAGGTTCAAATCCTGCGAGCGCATCAATTTTTGAAATGTTTATCACAAAAAGAACATTTTTTATTCGCTGTTACTCGGATACGAAACCCTTACAAACTATAAGATACGAAAAACCTACCTAAAACGTAAATTACTTCTTACTTACTTTCCGGTCTATAGGAAGGTAAATCTCAAAATCTAATTAATTAATATTTCTTATAATAATAAATGATTCTTTTGATTATAAATAGAGTCATTTATATTTATCGAGCGCAAATTAAACGTTTTATATTCGTTTATATTACTTTAAATATTAATTTTAGTCTAGTTCATTTTTGCCGACGAACCACCGGAGGAGGTATAGAATTCGACGCGTATATTTTTTTTATGTAACGCATAACTTTTTTTCGTAGTAGTCCGATTTCAATAATTTTTTTTTATTGGAAAGAGTATAGTTCGAAATTGGTCCCATTTAAATTTTATAGAAATCGGCTGAGCCATTTTTGATAAATCAACAATAATGTGAAAAGTGCTACATCGAACCGTGCGAAATATTCGCGAATTCTGTACAGGGGTGAAGTCGCTCATGCTAATTTTAAAATAATCTTTTTTTTACTCTACCGTTTTCTGCTTCAAATTTTCTAAATTCGAAACTAGACAGTAAGTAGCAAGCTTAACAAGAATATACACCTGTGTTTACTCTATACTTCAAGACGTACATAGTAGAATACCTTCTCGACGCCAAATGCTCAGACTCAGGCAGAGTCTACTTTTTCACTAAACTAAGTTCGTTTAGGTCGGGTAGCTAGCCCTCTTGTCAGGGGCCTGAAGACCTCTGACACGCCCAAATGGTTTAAAACAACCGGGGACTACAAATCCGAGCCACCTTTTCACGGAATCCTCACAAAAATACAGCTTGTCCCGTAGTAGTGCAGGAATAAACACGTGAGTGAGCCCGTCGTAAAATATGGACCACTAGCTTATCTAGAGCGGGCATCTCATACCCATAACACATAAGTTAGGTTAAGTGCCCGAATTAGTTGTGCGCAGCACGAGACAGGTCGCCGTTCTCGTGGAAATTACTAAATTAGTCCGCAGAGCTTAGGGCGTAGCTTGATTAGTAGGACGCAAAAGTTCTGATACCTTAAACTCAGTCCGTCTTACCACGAAAGTTTTACGCACGCCTTAGACAATGTTTAAAAGTACAAATTTTACGGTTAAACCGTGTTTAAATCGTTTGTAGTAAGGCGGCGAATGTTTTGAAAAGATGACGATGGCATGACCCTTCAGTCATGACATCGTCATGAAACAGGGTTATCTACTTATCCTGTACTAAACCGAAACGGAGTGCTTAAGAGTGCACCTAATGCCACGAAAAAAAAACAGATTTCTCCCGCGCTTCTTACATCGCCCGCTATCATCTATGTCGCTTTAAATAGAGTCGAAAATCGCATGACCACAGTTCACGATGATTTTGGCTTCGAGCGCCAGATTACATTTTTAGGTGACATTTTATTTACTTATTCAAAATTTAATCATATATTAAAAAAACTAATCGATTACACTACTAGAACATTAGTCTGGCTACGTGATTTGTCAAAAATAATGTGGTGTTGTCGCTGATCATTTCAAGCATTTGAAAAAAAAAGGTTTTTTTTATGATGCGAAGTTTTATTTTTTTCTTAAAGTAACCATATTATTTTCTAAAATTCTACGCAATTACTCTGCTACTATAGGTTTTTTCATTTCCTATAGTATTTTTTTAATATGGATATTTATGTTCGTTACCTTTACACCACGTCTTAAAAAATATACCTTTCGCTTGATTTTGGCATTAGGCGCCCCCTTAAGACCATAATTAAGAACAACTTTTACTCAAAATTCGAAAAAAAGAAAATTCAACTCGGAATCGATAAAATGTATGAAACAGCTTTTTTCATCGGATTTTGGATAGGCTCCGTAGAAAAAAAAAGATCTTTAGGATGGTCTGAATGTTACCTTACCACGCGTAGTACACCAGTTCTGGATCGCCCTGTACCAGTACATTTATGTCAGGCAGGATATACGTAGTCGAATCAAACATATTATTATTAAACATCCTATCCAAAAAAACACATGGTTGTAAAAGACAAGAAAAATATGTAAATAATATAGCTTCTGAGACTGCATAGCCAATTTAAAAACCTCATTCTTTTTTGAAAGCTTGCTAAATGATTAAGCGTCGAATATAGCAAAATACACGCGGTGTAAAACGCTACGTACACTGGGCCGCGTCGTAAATCATGAATTTCGGCAGGATCGGTGAGTTATACGAGCCTATCTAATCCCGCAAGCTGCGCGCAAGGAGCCGGGAGCAGACACCCTCGCGCTTTAATTGCAGAATGCGAACGCGCGACTCCCCGCGTTGTTGTGCGCGACGGTGTAAGTACGGCTTTATGATGTGCTATAGTAAGTTTCCAGCTTGTATGTAAAAAAGGGTAGTTATACACTTTTAAGTAGTCAACAAATATGCACTTTCCCATCAATACATTCATAGCATTGGCAGATATGATGAGGTTTTTTAGAAAACTATGCGAGATTGTAGGCCGTTTAATTCATACAACATGGCGGATGTGATGGTAGCTACAAGCTTAAAGCTACGGATAACCCAATCGCGCAGCTGTTAAGTGAGCTTCAATCAGGATTGGGCTATCCGCAGCCTGTAGCTAACATCACCACCGCCAAGTTGTATGATTCAGCCTACACTGGTAATTTGCTAACATATAGAATTAGTGGAGAAAACTCCAGATAGCTTAGGTAAGGAGCAAGGGTGGGGGAACTCTCAGTAAAACTCTGTCTACATTTGCTAATTGCAGTATGCATGATCTCTCAGATTTATTTTAATACTCAACACCCTACCGATATTCAGACACATAACGCTTGCGCGAGTTAATTTTCTGTGTGGCGCCATCTCTTGACAAAGTTAGGAACTAAATGATCCTTGCATTGGACAATTAGAATCATATAAAATCAAATTTACAAAAGTTTGTATATCTAATAATATGTGGTACCGCAAAATAGATCTCGTCATTTCACAATATAACTACGCACAATATTTGTACCTACGTCAAAGTAAACAACTATTACTTACTATGGGACCAATCCTAAAATAGCAAAAAAGTTAGATATTCACAACAATAAAACCATAATCGACAGGACTGTGCTACGCTTTCTTAAATATGTATCTGCACAGTTCCATACAAACAGCATCTAGTTCAGTATAGTGCCTCGCCTCCAATGCCGGCTATTTACTGAGGAAAACTGCGAAAGCCGCGCTATCGTCTGATTTTATTACAGCCTGCACACTCGCGCCACGCGGGTCGCGACGAACCTTAGATGTAATAAGGTATATTAGCCACGAGTAGCTACGAGGAACCCTCCAGATTTGCACACGCGGCTTTATTATACTGCACTGGGTATTCTACAACTAAATGGTATTCTAATTCCAAAATGTGACAAGAAGTATTATTAAGCTAGGTAGAAGGTGGGTATATACCTACCTACCGACTATAGTAGCGACTTTGTTTTATATAGGGTTATTTGCTTACCCAGTACTAAGCCTAAAGGTGGTGATTTAGTTCATCATTACGAACAAGTTTTACTATGGGCCAACAAAAAATTCGAGAAAAAACATCAGTTGTTTCACATTTTGTCGAATCCGATTTGTAATTTTGTAAGAAATAGCTGATTTTTTTCTCGAATTTTGGGTAGCTTATCCCTATATTAAAAGTTGTTTGTAATGATGGTCTGAATCACCACCTTCCGGACAAATACAGGATAAATAAATAACCCTGTACATGTATAGAGTATAGAGATAGAGTAAAAGATCATCATCCACAGACTTCTTTATCTCACTGCTGGGTACAGGCGTGACATATATTTCTTAGTACTATGCCATATGCGTCGGTCCTGTGTCATAATTAATGTATTTTTTTTACCTATACTATCCCACTACTGGACAAGGGTCCAATAATCTCATGTAAAATCTACTTGCTTTAGTATGGGACATTTTTGTACAGATCCACCATTGATTTTGGAAAAATACCAAGCACACAATAATAGTTTACAAGAGAGAGTTTTTCAATAATATTGCAAAAAAATTATCTGGCATCATGAAAAAAAATCACAAAAAAAGCTTGAGAAAAAATCTTTTGTTTCTTATTTTTCAATATTTAGATCAATAACTACTATATTTTTTGTAATCATAAAATAGGAAATTTACTAAACTATAGTCATATCTATATATTTTATTGCAAACATGGCTTCATTTCTTTCTAAACGAACTAAAACTGCGAAAAATTATCGGATTCTCATCTCGAGTTTCGTCTAAAAACAAACGACACGCGATTTTAGACTCTATTTGTAAAGTGCAAGACATTATTGTAAAATATCTAAAAGTTTACAGTTGGAGCGTCTTAAAGGCTCAAATAATAATAAAAGTTGTTTACAACAACCATGAGCTTTTAGATATTATTGCTACAGTTCAGTCTAGCTAGTGTATCCCTGCAAACACAGCGAGGCACGTGACGAGAGCCGCGCGGGGCTCCCTCGTGCGATTTTAATTAGGGCCGCGGCAGGCGAGCGTGCGTCCATCGCGAACTCGGCGGCGCGGCGGCGCCCCCATGTAGGGCAAACAGTGGGCTTAACTGAGAACTCATTTATTAACATGGGAAATTCTCAGCAACTATCACTCATACCAAAAAACCCAAATGCTCATTCCCCCTTTCAAAAAATCATACGATCAGCTATAACTATAGACTTTTTCCAGGTTTTAACTGCATCGGTGGCTCAGTGGTTAGTGACTCTGACTTCTGGATTAAAGAGGCGTGGGTTCGATCCCCACCCAGGGCCAACATGTAAGTGACGAACATAGGTCTTTGCTCTGTGTCTGGGTGTTATTTATGTAAAATGGATGTAACTACTCTAATCTCTAATATTTATTTATAGACGTACCTATATCTATAATACCTTTAGCAACAAAAGCTGCGCCTACTGAGAGATAAATCTGATAACGCGAAATTTACAGCTGATTTTATTATCACTAAAGCCTAACTACCCCGTTACACAAAATATGTAGGTCTAGTCTAGAACTTCAACTTTCATTAGAAGTCACTGTGGAACCAGGGCTAGGAAATACGACCTTATTAGAATTTAGCGAAAAAACATTCTAAAAATTGCAAGGCGCATCAAACGGCATCCATACCTATAGCAACAAAAGCTGCGCCCTAACGAGAGCGGAGGCTGCTTGCGCGGAATTTACAGCTGATTTTATTATCACTAAAGCCTGACTGGCACCGGTACGGCACTAGCCGGAGCTGGCGGCAATGGCGGCAAACGGGGGCAGAACGACGGCACTTTTAGTTTTAGTTTTACTGACACCTGCCTGCGCTGCGCGTAAAACCGTTATTGTGATGCATGCAGATGCAGCTCATTGGGAAGATGATAAACTAACGGAAATCTTATGAGATTGAGAGTTCGAGACGTCTATAGAAGTAGAACTAAATTGATTACTCTTATATTACGAGATTGATCGCGTAAAAAGTGTTGAGATAAATAAATACCTGACGTTTCAGCCAAGTTACATAGGCCATGAATCCATGATATAAGAATAAAGTCTTTAAGTAACATATAAGTACAAACCAAATCGACTCTTAAAAGACTTAAAAATTGAACTGAATTTAAAATTGGTTCTAATTAGGCCATTTAGTCAAATTACATGTGGTTATTAGATAAACAAATAAATAATAAATAGTTTATTTTACAAAAATAATTTTACAAAATCATTATAGCACTAACAGTAAACACAACTTAAGTTTAGGAGAAATCCATCAAAAGTCCTGCAGAATCTACACTGAGAAATCATCTCGTGGGTGTCTGCGTTACTTCTTAAATATTTATTATTAGTTATTAGATATGGAAATTCCCATTCCTCTACAAAAAAAAAGCTTACTATAACGGGCATCATTGATATCATTATTAAGATTAGGCATCATATATCATTGATAGTTTAATCTTTTTCCAATCGAGCGTATAAAAATTCAATTACGAAATAACTCTGCTCTGGCATGAAAATAAAAACTAATTCTCAACTACTTACTACATTCTGCAGCAAGTGACTACCTACATGAAAACACATCAGCGAAAACCTTATTTCCTAAACTAGCATCCCAAAAAACGACTCAGTTACTGCTATCGAGAAGAAGAGAACAATCGATAATGTTCTCCAATAAAGCATAAGCATAAGTTTAGTCAAACCGTCGAAAGAAAACAGCAACTCCGTCGTATTCTGGCCAGTCATCATGAGATTAGGATCCACATACCCAGCCGAGGCGGGGGCTGACGAGTAAACGGGCCCCGTAACGCTCGATTATCTCATTACCCCGAGCCGTTTCTCCCAATATCGCCTAATATCTCCCCTACGACCTATCGCGAGGACCAGACGTCTTTCCGACTTACGCAACAGAATTCACGCTCAAGCGAGCAGAGGTCCAAGCACTAACGTTACTCACTCACACCCATGCAATTTGTATGAACCTCACGGCCGGCACAAAGAGACATTCCCCGCCCCCCGCCCTGCTCCAGTTTCGGGTACCGGAGGGGTCACTGGAGACGGTGGTCAGAGCTCCTGATGTGACAAACTATGGCATAGTGCGATATTGGAAGCCGGCTAGTGTAAGCTGAGCTTTTGCGTTGGTCGGTTTGTTCGCGGAGTGAGAGGGTTCGGGGATGATCAAAGCATGGTGCGGGGTCTGGTCGGGCTGGTCGCTGGGTGTATTAGGGTAGGTAGGTATGGGCGAGCGGCGAGTGGGCGCCCGCGGCGTGTGGGTGAGACGTTTACGGTCGGATCTGGTCGACGACGTGGGGGTGCCCATGGCGCGACCGGTGAGGAGACATAATTACGGTAAAAATGTAAGTAATGTTGGAAAAGAATGCAAACTCAACTGTTTTTTCGGTTGTAAGCCTTGTTTCTCCTGACTAATTACTAAGCAAGAGATGTATATTTGAGTATCTAAAGACAGCAAACACCGCATCATCATCAGTTCATTTTAGCTGCATGGTATGACCTTCCTTTCTCTTTGGCTAATTATCTCTGTCCTATACCAATCTCATTTGAGCAAAAAACTAAGAAATAAAGATTTTTCACGAAGTTCGCGGTGTACTGTAAGTTTTAATAAAAGAGAAAGAGCAAGCGTATATAATTTCTAAACCAAACACCAAATTCAACATAAGTTTTTGTCACTCATTGATCCTGTAGTCTCTCTGTTAGGCAAAGGCCCAATAGTAAGTTTGTATAAGCCGTCAATGTCAGAGTTTTAAAGCCTACATGGCTAAAGTGGCATGGCTATCGGAACAAGTGGAACTAAAAAAGCTAAATAAACTTTCTCTAAAAAAAACTGTCTCAGACATACTACAGAAACTATCATACCAAGAAACTGAGAGCCTACTCTCAATTTCTAAGATTTCTAAGGTAACTCATCTGTACACTTCACTCACTGCATACAGAGACATATCAGAGACTCTACATTTTATTGTGAGGTTTTTCTATTGAAATCAATTATATTTTATTACATTTTAATCGAAATTTTTGACCAAATATAATATAATAATCTTTGTAATCAATAAGAATTAAATATTACCTTTCCAATTTATTGACAAATACTTGAATATGCTGTGTACCTACTATTAAATCAACCAATATTATATCGTAATTACATGAATAAGCACTAATTTATTAACGTTATTCTATTTTAATAAGTCTTGTTAAGGGAGCACAGATCTCCGAAATACAAGCTATGCTTAGTTTGGAGATCTGAAGCTCATTGTCATCATAAGTTATTTATTTTAGTGAGTCAATAAATGACTTATGAATTCGAATTTGAATTGAAAAGTTAGAACAACTGAGACCTACAATTTAACGTTTCATCGGACACGTAGCCGTTCAGTTGGAAATGGCACCCGCTGTCTAGGGCATGCAAAAACCGGGTGGTTTTGAAAAACCGGGTTTTTCGGTTTTTGATTTAAAAAACCGGGTAAATCGGGTTTTTCGAGTTTTTCGGGTTTTTTTTTGGTAAGTATATGAAAATACTAAAAATAATGGTTTGTTTGTTTGTTTATGACCCTGTACTGTCCCATTATTGGGCAAAGGCCTCCCCTTGAGATTTCCAGTTGCGTCGGTCTTGTCCTGATGCCTGCCAATTTGGATGAAATGTATTCGCGCTATCTAATAAAGAGTGCAGGCTCTCTATTAGATAGGCCTCTACGCGAGGCCGCACCGAGTTTGGACCTCATTCGGAGGTGATTTTATCCCAGAGGTCTTCTGGCATGCGACTGACTTACTCGGCCCACTGCGACTTCAGTTTAGCGGCAGTGAAAGACAAATCTTTGATTTGAGTTCTGGAACGCAGTTCGGTGTTTTGTACTCGGTCTATTAGCCCGTCACCGAGAATACTGCGCCCCATCGCTCTTTGGCAAACCTTGAGTTTGGACTTTTAGACTTTAGTTAAAGACAATGTCAATTGACAATGTTTGTCAAAAACAATGTTTGTACACCATAAGTCAAAATGGAAAGATTACATACATCTTGCGCTTTAGTGTGATCGGAAGGTGTCTCTTGATATGCTTTTTCATGGCCCAATAGCTCTTCCAAGCTTTCTCTTTTCTTCTAGGTCTTGTCTCGTCTGGAAGGTGACTATTTGCCCAAAATAGATGTAATCGTGAACGTATATGTCTTCGTCATCGACAGTTACCCGACGTTTGATGCCATTGGTCATCACTTTGGTCTTTAACATGTTTATCCGCAATCCAACCTAGAGGCTTGCAGTGGTTAGATTTTGTAGCATTAATTGCAGCTCTCTGGCTGAGGAAGAGAAGATAACGATATCGTCTACAAAATGAATATTAATTAACCTTTTTTACCGATATCAACACCACTTCCATCCCAGCTTGCCGCCAGCTTTCCGAAAACATCTTCGAGGACGCCCGTGAATATTTTCGGGGACAGTGGGTCTCCCTGTTTAACATATTTCTTTATTGCAAATGCTGGGCCAGAAGATTGTAATTTTGTTGCAGCGGTACTTTGAGAATAGATGAGGCGGAGAAAATTAACGTGTGTGATGATATCAAATACTTTTCAACCGAAGAAACAGAGGAGGTACTCAACTCGACGCGTATATGTATAAATATGTTATGTATAACCAAACCAATAACCTATATAACCAATAGCGCGGCCAGAGATCCAAGAGCCAGCTTACCTGACAGTTCACCAAAGATATCCCGGACATCAGCCTGTACGAGATTAGAATGGCCCTGAATCAGTTTAAGAATAACAAGGCTCCGGGTGATGACGGTATCACATCAGAGCTGCTGAGAGCGGGTGGAACACCGGTACTAAAAGTCTTCCAAAGCTTTTCAACACCGTCGTCCTCGAGCGCATCACGCCAGAAGCATGGAGCAGAAGCGTGGTGGTGTTGTTTTTCAAGAAAGGTGACAACACCTTATTGAAGAACTATAGACCCATCTCACTTCTGAGCCATGTTTATAAGCTGTTTTCAAGGGTCATTACGAACCGTCTCGAGCGTAGGCTTTATGAGCCTTCCGAACAAGCCGCATTCATACGCTGCGGCAGGTTATACAGAAGACCGAAGAGTATAATTTGCCACTTTGCTTAGCGTTTGCGGACTATGACAAAGCCTTTGATTCGGTCGAGGCATGGGCTGTGCTCGAGTCTCTCCAACGATGCCGTATTGACTATCGGTACATCGAAGTGTTGCAGTCTTGTATAATAACGCCACTATGTCGGTCTGAGTACAGGAAGAAAGCTCCAAGGCGATCCCTTTAAAAAGAGGCATAAGTCGTAATTTCTTCGAAACTGTTTACGGCTACTTTTGAGAAGCGTTCAAGCTCCTAGAATGGAAAGGATTGCATCAATGTCAATGGCGAATACCTCACTCACATTCGGTTTGCCGACGATATCGTAGTCATGGCAAAATCGATAGAAGAGCTCAGCACGATTCTGGAAGGCCTCAATCGGGTTTCTCAACAGTCTTAAGATGAACATGGTCAAGTCGCAAGTCAAATGTGATTCCCATGTTGTACCCTCTTCGATTTATATTGGGAACTCCGTTCTTGAAATCGTTGACTCGTACGTCTACTTAGGACAAGTAGTCCAGTTAGGTAGGTCCGACTTCAAGAAAGAGGTCAATCGCCGAATCCAACTCGGCTGGGCAGCGTTCGGAAAATTGCGTAGCCTCTTCTCATCCGACATACCTCAGTGCCTCAAGTCGAAAGTTTTAGACCAGTGTATGTTGCACGTGATGACTTATGGCACATAAACGTGGTCTCTCACTATGGGCCTTATTAGTAAGCTCCAAGCAGCCCAACGAGCTATGGAGAGGGCTATTTTCGGAGTCTCTCTGCGAGATTGAATCAGAAATGAGGAGATCCGTAGAAGAACCAAAGTTACCGACATAGCCCAACGGATTGGCAAGTTGAAATAGTAATGAGCTGGGCACATAGCGCGGAGGACTGATGACCGATGGGGTCGAAAAGTTCTCGAGTGGAGACCACGTACCGGCAAGCGCAGCGTAGGACGTCCACCCACAAGGTGGACGGATGACCTTATTAAGACCGCAGGATCGCGGTGGATACAAGCCGCTTCCAACCGGTCTTATTGGAGATTCATAGGGGAGGCCTATGTCCAGCAGTGGACTTCTTATGGCTGATGGATGGATGGATGGATGATATTTCTTTTGTTTGTTAATTTCAACAATCGAGCTTTCCTTCATGTATAATTTACAAATATTAGACAAACGTGCAAAATATATCACGCATGGTTTTACTACTTAGCTTAGCAGAGACTGTCAGACTAATGTAACAATACAAAAAGGCGGCGGTTGATAGCATTTCGGTCAAGACGAGACAAACGCGTCCCATTACGCTTATAACGCTACAGCGCTCTGCCTATATGACGATACTCACTAATTCACTATGTAAAGCGAGAGAAAGAGAGAATGAGGACTTTCGCACTTGAATTTCATCCTTAGCACGTAGGTAGTTATATAATAGTCATTGGTCAATGGTACATTAGGCGTAATTTTATACATGGAAAAAAGTGTTAGAGCAACTAGATGACAATAATGTATTACGGATTAAGAAGTTAATATGTGAATTTTAAAAAATCGTAGAAAAACCGAAAAATCCGAAAAAACCGGGTTTATTGTAGGGCATGCAAAAACCGGGTGGTTTTGAAAAACCGGGTTTTTCGGTTTTTGATTTAAAAAACCGGGTAAACCGGGTTTTTCGAGTTTTTCGGGTTTTTTTGGTAAGTATATGAAAATACTAAAAATAATGGTTTGTTTGTTTGTTTATGACTGTCCCATTGTTGGGCAAAGGCCTCCCCTCGAGATTTCCAGTTGCGTCGGTCTTGTCCTGATGCCTGCCAATTTGGATTAAATGTATTCGCGCTATCTAATAGAGAGTGCAGACTCTCTATTAGATAGGCCTCTACGAGGCCGCACCGAGTTGGGACCCCATTCGGAGGTGATTTTAACCCAGAGGTCTTCTGGCATGCGACTGACTTACTCGGCCCACTGCGACTTCAGTTTAGCGGCAGTGAAAGCCACATCTTTGATTTGAGTTCTGGAACGCATTTCGGTGTTTTGTACTCGGTCTATTAGCCGGTCACCGAGAATACTGCGCTCCATCGCTCTTTGGCAAACCTTGAGTTTGGACTTTTAGACTTTAGTTAAAGACACCTGTTTGTCAAAAACAATGTTTGTACACCATAAGTCAAAATGGAAAGATTACATACATCTTGCGCTTTAGTATGATCGGAAGGTGTCTCTTGATATGCTTTTTCATGGCCCAATAGCTCTTCCAAGCTTTCTCTTTTCTTCTAGGTCTTGTCTTTTAAGGTGACTATTGCCCAAAATAGATGTAATCGTGAACGTATATGTCTTCGTCATCGACAGTTACCCGACGTTTGATGCCATTGGTCATCACTTTGGTCTATAACATGTTCATCCGCAATCCAACCTAGAGGCTTGCAGTGGTTAGATTTTGTGGAATTGATTGCAGCTCTCTGGCTGAAGAAAAGAAGATAACGATATCGTCTACAAAATGAAGATTAGTTAACTTCTTCGAGGACGCCCGTGAATATTTTCGGGGACAGTGGGTCTCCCTGTTTAACATATTTCTCTATTGCAAATGCTTGGCCAGAAGATTGTAATTTTGTTGCAGCGGTACTTTGAGAATAGATGAGGTGGAGAAAATTAACGTGTGTGATGATATCAAATACTTTTCAACCGAAGAAACAGAGGAGGTACTCAACTCGACGCGTATATGTATAAATATGTTGTGTATAACCAAACCAATAACCTATATAACCAATAGCGCGGCTAGAGATCCAAGACCCAGCTTACCTGACAGTTCACCAAAGATATCCCGGACATCAGCCTGTACGAGATCATAATGGCCCTGAATCAGTTTAAGAATAACAAGGCGCCGGGTGATGACGGTATCACATCAGAGCTGCTGAGAGCGGGTGGAACACCGGTACTAAAAGTCTCCCTAAGCTTTTCACACTGTCGTCCTCGAGCGCATCACGCCAGAAGCATGGAGCAGAAGCGTGGTGGTGTTGTTTTTCAAGAAAGGTGACAACACCTTATTGAAGAACTATAGACCCATCTTACTTCTGAGCCATGTTTATAAGCTGTTTTCAAGGGTCATTACGAACCGTCTCGAGCGTAGGCTTTATGAGCCTTCCGAACAAGCCGCATTCATACGCTGCGGCAGGTTATACAGAAGACCGAAGAGTATAATTTGCCGCTTTTGCTTTTGCTTAGCGTTTGCGGACCATAGTCCGCAAACGCTAAGCAAAGTGGCAAATTATCGACTAATTATCGAATGACCGAATCATTTCTCATAAGAAAGCCTTTGATTCGGTCGAGGCATGGGCTGTGCTCGAGTCTCTCCAACGATGCCGTATTGACTATCGGTACATCGAAGTGTTGCAGTCTTGTATAATAACGCCACTATGTCGGTCTGAGTACAGGAAGAAAGCTCCAAGGCGATCCCTTTAAAAAGAGGTATAAGTCGTAATTTCTTCGAATCTGTTTACGGCTACTTTTGAGAAGCGTTCAAGCTCCTAGAATGGAAAAGATTGCATCAATGTCAATGGCGAATACCTCACTCACATTCGGTTTGCCGACGATATAGTAGTCATGACAAAATCGAAGAAGAGCTCAGCATGATTCTGGAAGGCCTTAATCGGGTTTCTCAACAGTCTTAAGATGAACATGGTCAAGTCGAAAGTCAAATGTGATTCCCATGTTGTACCCTCTTCGATTTATATTGGGAACTCGGTTCTTGAAGTCGTTGACTCGTACGTCTACTTAGGACAAGTAGTCCAGTTAGGTAGGTCCGACTTCAAGAAAGAGATCAATCGCCGAATCCAACTCGGCTGGGCAGCGTTCGGAAAATTGCGTAGCCTCTTCTCATCCGACATACCTCAGTGCCTCAAGTCGAAAGTTTTAGACCAGTGTATGTTGCACGTGATGACTTATGGCACATAAACGTGGTCTCTCACTATGGTCCTTATTAGTAAGCTCCAAGCAACCCAACGAGCTATGGAGAGGGCTATGTTCGGAGTCTCTCCGCGAGATTGAATCAGAAATGAGGAGATCCGTAGAAGAACCAAAGTTACCGACATAGCCCAATGGATTGGCAAGTTGAAATGGTCATGAGCTGGGCACATAGCGCGGAGGACTGATGACCGACGGGGTCGAAAAGTTCTCGAGTGGAGACCACGTACCGGCAAGCGCAGCGTAGGACGTCCACCCACAAGGTGGACGGATGACCTTATTATGACCGCAGGATCGCGCTGGATGCAAGCCGCTTCCAACCGGTCTTATTGGAGATTCATAGGGGAGGCCTATGTCCAGCAGTGGACTTCTTATGACTGATGGATGGATGATATTTCTTTTGTTTGTTAATTTCAACAATCGAGCTTTCCTTTATGTATAATTTACAAATATTAGACAAACGTGCAAAATATATCACGCTTAGTTTTACTACTTAGCGTAGCAGAGACTGTCAGACTAATGTAACAATACAAAAAGGCGGCGGTTGATAGCATTTCGGTCAAGACGAGACAAAACGCGTCCCATTACGCTTATAACGCTACAGCGCTCTGCTTATATGACGATACTCACTAATTCACTATGTAAAGCGAGAGAAAGATAGAATGAGGACTTTCGCACTTGAATTTCATCCTTAGCACGTAGTTATATAATAGTCATTGGTCAATGGTACATTAGGCGTAATTTTATACATAGAAAAAAGTGTTAGAGCAACTAGATGACAATAATGTAATACGAATAATGTATTACGAAGGAGTTAATATGTGAATTTTAAAAAATCGTAGAAAAACCGAAAAACCCGAAAAAACCGGGTTTATAACTAGAAAAAACCGAGTTTCAAATGCGGTCGGTTACCCGGTTTTTTCGGTTTTCGGTTAACCGGGTTGCATGCCCTAGTTTATTGCTAGAAAAAACCGAGTTTCTAATGCGGTCGGTTACCCGGTTTTTTCGGTTTTCGGTTAACCGGGTTGCATGCCCTACCGCTGTCGCCCATCCAAAAACTAACCGTGCCAAAAGTTGCTTAATTTCGGTGATCGCTAACAAACACCCAGTCAAACTACCAAACATTAGCTACATCTTGTTTTTTTTTTAAGAATTTCCTGTTAATCCGAATGCGTGGTCACCCAGCACGCGGGTTCCAGCGCCGCGTAGCGAGCGAGTCGCGCCGCGGTCGGCCCCTCGCGTCGTGCCAATTAATTACGGTGGCCATCTTAACCCCCTCCGCCCCGCCCGCCGCGCCTTGCTGACGGACAATAATTGCCGAGAGCTAGCAGCCGTGCGCTAAAACGGACAAAATCGCTTTTGGGTACTCGCGAGAAATACGGCTACTTATACCTATAGAGAGATGCGCCATTCACCAATAAATAACTTAGCTAGAGGCGTCAATCACGTTGCGAAGAAAAAATCTACAATTCATAATTATTCATATCATCATCTCAGTCATATAATGATATAAATAATTACGATAGACGTCGCCGTGCAACGTGGACAGAATCACTTTTGTGTACTCGCGAGAAATACCTATAAATAATTAAACAGGGATGCGCCTTACGTTGAGGCTGCATATCTACCAAAGATGTGTGTGGTATATATGAGGGAAAAATCCATAGTAGATCATCGATTAGATATCACAATCCATACGGTAAATAGATCATTGATCTAATATTGCAATCCATATTATCCTAGCTCGTCGCTTGTGCACCTCTTATTACATTTCTGTGAACATTTTGCTGAAGCTTTTCCAATGAATTTCTCAGGATGCAGGTAACCTCAAGATGTTTTTCTTCAACCATATGCAGTAGTGCGGAAGCTCGTATATAAATTCATGTATGAAAACCAGATTAAACACGTTATTATTGTAAGGTGTTTTACCACTAGGCCACCACGGATTTGCATTGCATCCTATCGATGCACTATCCCACGAGAAGCCTTATTTAGAACAATATGTTCTTGATCGCGACACAACGCGCGGAATATCTATATAATATAATATCTATTTCCCTAAATTCAAAGATCTGTGACGAAATACTGCGACACAGCTCTGCCCGATGGCCGCTGCAATATTCGGCATGATTGCTGGCTGCCATTAAATATTATGAGCAACTGTACGTAATAAAAGACAGGGAATGCAGTAAGATATATAAAGTAACCGAAGCCGTGAAGAACGCTCGTCTCGCGAGCGCGTGTCGTGGCTCAAACCCGGTCTCGTACCAATGAGTTCTTTGGCGATTGTGTACGCTTTTTGCTGAAGGAAAATATCATGAAACATCGTGCATACGTCCTTAGAAAAAAATCGATGGCGTCGTACCTATGTGAATGCACCAACCTGCACTGAGCCAGACTAGTGGATGTTATTTCTAAATGTTCGCGTTTTGAACACATTATTTTTATGTACTACGGGACTAATAGCGCACCGAATATATGAGATTAAGATTTGTGGATATGGACAACGATAAGTACATATACATTTATTACATACGTATGTCGCACAAATGCGTGTTTACTATTCACACATTGCAAACTGCACTATATGGACAGGTGAATTTATTGGCTTTACCAATAGTTGTGATTTTAAATGGGAAGTTTTCTGGAAATTAACTTCTCTCAACTCTCTCTAGATCGAGATAGAGCTTATTTTTGAGATCTGTGATTCTCTAACACAATGCCTGAAGGTACAATACTTATCGGTAGGCACTTAGTAATACAGTCAAGTGCGTATTGGGCTCGTACATAACGCGCGAAAATTCCGCGCCAGAGACACCATAAATTACTTTTGTTTTCTTTCACTCACTTCGAGGTCCTTATCGCGAGCCCCTCTTACGCCTGGCTTATGTAACTAGGTACATTTTATCTAGGTCTAAGTAGTTTTTCTTGTTAGGTACTTTTGGTTAGAGCTCGTACTACTACGTAGTGAGCCACTATATAAAATAACATGAGTAGTTATAATTATTTTTTGCAAAAAATGTCATGACCGACTTCAACCGTGTACAGAGTTCGCGAATGTTTCGCGTGGACCGATGTAGCATTTTTCACATTATTGTTGATTTATCGAAAATGGCTCAGCCGATTTCGATAACATTTTAATGGGACCTATTACAAAGTATACTCTTTCTATTAAAAAAATAATCATCAAAGTCGGACCACTATGTAAAAAATTGTGCGTGTAACCACAACTTTTTAAACATCTACATACATATATACAGGGTTATTTCTAATCAATTAGCATCCTTTTAGGGGCTTATTCTGTGCATCAAAACTAACAACTTTTGTTCTACGATATTTGTCAAAACTTAAAAAAAAAAAATTGTTGTTCCATAGAAAAATATCGTTCACCAGCGACAAAATGTATGGAACAACTGATTTTTTTTGAGTTTTGACAAAAGTCGTAGAACAAAAGTTGTTAGATTTGATGTACAGAATAAGCCCCTAAAAGAATGCTAATTGATTAGAAATAACCCTGTATATATATAATACGTATATATACGCGTCGAATTGAGTACCTCCTCTGTTTCGTCGGTCAAAATTTTTATTGTATCTGAATTGATAATTGACAAAAGTACCAGACATTATTTCTATTTTATATAAGAAAAAAAAAGAGTTGAGCTATCACGTGAATAGAACAACTTCTTATGAACTCTGACACCACTCTGAAGAAAGAAACTTATTCAGAGTGACACCAGGGCTGGCCACCCGGCCTATACGAACTTTCTTACTTACTTTTACTGGACGAAATAAACCTTAAAACATACAAAACCAATTGACATTAATTAAATGAAAATTTGCGAATTGGTATGAATTTCCACAAGGTTTCGTTCAGGTACTGCGGGGAGCCGGGCAGCCGAGTTCGCAAACTTAGGTTTAACTTGTTTTAGTACATCTCCCGCGAGACTGAGACCTAATGAGCTCTGACGACGAGAAACTATTACCTACCTAGTGCTTTCAGAAGTAGAGAATTATTAAAATAACTAAATTGTTGTTATTTTATGGGGCTGTAACATTTACGAATACACGAACCGGCAAGCGTAGCGTAGAGCATCAACTGACATAATGCCAGAGCAGCCAGCTTAGCGCTTTCGGCGCCTGATCTAACGTTTTTTTTGGCGCCCAGCGCTAAAAGTGACGTCCACAAGTGGTATATTATTCAGAGAAAAATCGAACCAAGATGATATATACATCATTTGAAAGCTTGATTTATGGGCTTCTCAAAAATAATTAGCTTAGATTTTTTATCCCTCCATTTTTTTTAATGTGAAAAATAAATTGTATGAAAAAAACAATTTATTTTTCACATTAAAAAAAAATGGAGGGATAAAAAATCTAAGCTAATTATTTTTGAGAAGCCCATAAATCAAGCTTTTATTTTTATTTGGTTTAGCAATAATAAAGTGCTTCTATCGTTATTTTACTTGCATTCGTAGCTGATTCTTCCACATTCATCTCTTAATTTGCTAAAATTAAAAATTATAACCGACCAGTGTGACCAGTTAGTAGGTACAATGTGACAAATAAACACTTAAAAACTGTGTCTAATTGGTAAAAATGCTACTATTCAACAATTTGGAGTTACTCAATCAGTGTTGCTAGAGATAAACTACCTATTGAGCCAAATATATTTATTTCAGACGTCTGACATTTTTATTACACCTATAATTTGTTTTTGTCTGAAGTTATTATTTTGGACCAAGACTAAATCGGAAATGTACGACCGTGAATGGACCGTTGATAAATATAATGACAACTAAGGTGACAATTTGACACTGACGTTTTGTATATCCATTTCGTTCTTTTGCTGGTTTAATCTATGCTCACCTGTGATGTTTACGAATCCAATGTTTATGTTTTTATTTTGATTGTTTAAGTTGTGGTTGCGTTTTGCCTTGTTTTCTGTTTGTTTTTTCGTTGATCTCAGTTCTAAACTGTAAAATTTAAGTACCTACTAATACTGTAAAATGTAAATGAATAACTAGAATAATTGAACCAAATTTCCACGCCGAAAGGTGGAATATGGCGATCATAAATGTACATAACATCTGTATTACTCTGTAAACACCCATATACGCAAATAAAGATTATGAATTATGAATTTATCAAATTTATTTATTCATTCAAAATTCATATAATTTATTTATACAAAATTTATTTTTAAAAAACGGAGTGTTCTTTTTTGGTTTTAACTGATGTAAAAGACTCAGAAAAATATGAACTTCCTTAAAATGTACGAACGAGTGTTGTGGTTAGAATTTTTGATTATTATTATACCAGCCTCCATACATTTTGTGGACATGTTCTTTGGCGCGTTTTTAAATCAATATTACAGTAGCGTTATACAGAACGCATTATTATTTTTTATAAACAAAGACACTGAAATGCTCTTATAATGTATCGTAGGAACAAAGCACACTGACTCTCTACGTTGACATAGAATGTATGTGCCATGATTGTGGTTAAAAATAAGTAACGAAAGTTTTTCAGCTTGGACATCATTAATGAAATTCTGGATTTTTGATAAAGACTTATCTTTAAAAAAACAGTGTACTATTTATAAAGTTATAAAGTTTTGAGGAGTACATACGACATATTTATTATCCTTTTATCACTAATTCGAGCCAACTAGAGCGTCTTTTTGTCGTAGGTAGGTACCATTTAGCGCGTTCTCGCGCGTTTTTGCCAAACTGAGTTGGCAGCACTGCATAATGCGCGGTGAATATACCTAGATGTTGATACCTATCTACACACATTACCTTGACCTTGTACATTATGTTAGTGTCCGCTACATAAAATGAAAGAGAATTACACATTCACATAAAAAGAGCTAAGAATAAAAAACAATTACCCTTATGTAGGACTCACCCAATCGGAATAACTTTCATGGACGTCACCAAATTCGCGAAAATTATACCTAACAAGTAGAGTACAGTCAGGGTTACCATGTGTAAGGATTTTTCCTAAAATCTCCGGATTTTATTAGTAGGTAATACCAACCAAAGAAAATTATCAAGGAATCTTTATCTCGGTCGGTACAAATACACATTGACTACATTACAGTTGACAGTTGGTTCGACCATATTCGACGACCTTTGTCAAGATTCTAATAGGTACTCGTATCTGTATGATATTTATACCATTGTACGGACTCATCTCGCAAGCAAAAAGCACTGCGGGCCGCGAGGACTTTGGATTCAAACATAACATCATAGTTTTTAGAATAAGTGACTGATCTCCAATCATCTTCCAGACTTTATAGAGGACTCACTGCCTAGTCATGATATTTGTCGATTCTAATTTAAATCATTAGCTTTAATTGAGGATGCTGGTACTACTTTGCCAAACCTTATCTAGGATTAATGTGATATTTAGAAAACAATACATGTATTCAATAAAATATTTTATTTTTATTTTATTGAATATTATTTTATTGACTTTTTCTTCGGAGTTTTAAATAATCCATCTGGTAACCCTAAGTACAAGGCCAAATTAGATACCCAAAGTTAATCTAGCGAATCCTAGCGGTTATTTCGTCTAGTTTTTTGGTGGAATAATTTCGGTCCGAAGCGCAGGCCAGTAATGTCGGTAATCTGCTTAGATAGTGGTGCCATTTGCGACCAGCGCCCAAATGTGGCTCGATCGACAGGCGAGCTTTCGCAGCACGGAACGTGTCGAACAGTGACTGAGATTTGTACAAAATATGCTTATCATCATCATCATCTTGCCCTTATCCCACTAGGTGGGGTCGGCACAGCACGTTTCCTTTCGCCACTTCACTCGTCATGCGTCATCTGATTAACCCCTTTTTCTCGCATATCATATTTCACACAATTCATCCACACTTTTTTGGCCGCCCCCTCCCATGTCTGCCACTTACCATCATATTTAGGGTTCTTTTCGTAATATGATTCTCCTCTCGTCTCATGATATGCCCATACCAAGATAGCCTGCCACCCTTTAATTTCTCAGTCACTGGAACTACATTCTGACCTAACATACTCGCATCTCCGCTGCAAGCAATTTCCTTTCATTCTCCTTTTTGGTGGGCCAACACTCTGATCCATACATATTCGTCATTTCGAGTGGCTAGAAATTTTTTTTTGAGGGGCAACTGCCTACTTTTACTCACCACAGAAATATTTAATGTATGTTGACTTTCAAGAATTATTTTTGGGTGGGCACTGCTCTACCCTTGCGTCTCCAGCTAAGCCTACGGCCATTACCCATAAGGTCAAGTTAAAAACTACGCTCAACGAATGCTGAATCCCTTTCTTACAGACCGGATAAGAAATTTCGCTGTAAATGGTATGACTAAACTTGGGCTGAATATCCCCATAAAGACTTAGATGTACTCGTACCTATTACACCAATGCAAGTACCTACTGCAATACGAAAATAGTACAAGATATTGCTACAAGCACAAGAATATTTTAGACCTAAAGTAAGTTTGAATAGACCAGGTGGCTAACTCCAATGTGACAGTTTTTAAGACACTTGAAGGTCTCCAATTTGGCTAGATGGCTGAAACAACAGAGAATTAAGCAGTAAGCACCCATGGTCTTGGTTTTGCACAGCTTGTAGCTACCTATCCGAAAACTAACCGTGCCGAACGTTGCTGAACTACGGTGATCTCAACTGGATGCACTTAAGAAATTATCGGTGGGAAGAAAAGAAGCAGTGCGCGTAAGGATGATTTAAATTTTAAAGGTGTTTAGGCACTGGAATCATATTACATGTGCAGCACAGGCATCGTTCAGCGACGCATTCTGCACCAGATGTGGCACGTACCGCGTTAGGTACACACACATGGACGCCGTAAGGTGTTGGAACACCGATACATAGGATTACTGCTATCATAATTCTCACAGACACACAGGACTCCCGGCTAGCAGCTAACCTCTCCTAGCTAGTTGAACTAGCAGCTAGTTGTTAGTTTAGTGCAAAAGGTAGGCACTATCAGTTACTCACTCACTCACACACACACACACACACACACACACACACACACACACACACACACACACATATGCATTTTTATTGGGATTTTATTAGTAAAATTGTAATATAAGTATAAATTATTGTAATCTGTTTTGGCTTTATTTGTGTTTTTTATATTAGTAAGATAATTATTATGTATCGTAACGCTGTTAATTACAAGAAAAAAAAATGGTTAGTTGACCGCGTGTAGTTTTGTGTGGCTCGTTCAAATCAAGAGCTTTGTCTGGGACTAAAGCTAATCTATTTATAATACCTACCTCTAGTTATACAACTCAATGGTTACTCACGTGCCGCGCCGCGAATGGCGTTTACCTAGATCGATACCTAAATCTTACTAAAGTATGTAAAATCGCTCTGATAAACTAAGTATGAAACTTCTTGGCGACTGTGAAGTTAGCTACAAGCTGCACGAAACCCAATCTTCTCGCAGCTTTTAAGTAAACTTCAGTCAGAATTGGGTTTTGCGCAGCTTGGAGCTACCATTTCAGCCGCCAAGAAGTTTGATTCGGCTTTTGCCTGCAAGTAGCATGTAACTGAACTGAAAATATGTAAGTACTTATCTAGTTAGTCTAAACCTAAGTAGGTTATAATACATATATGTAGTTATATACTACTAAAGTCTGTGTATAGACTAGGTGTGCTTTTGACACTCCCAATTTTGAACAATGACTTAAATGGAATCTTTCACTAATCCGCTCGTGTTATGATCACAATGAGTTAAACATTGCTTAAAAACTGTATCATAAAATTAACTGTCGTATAAAAAAATATTTTCTAATTGTATATTTTAAAATATTGTTGGCAGCGTTCATTTTCTTTTGTAAAAGACATCAACGCACCGCAATGATTTTCATGTTAAACATTTTGTATTTCAATATTATGACTTAGTCCGTACAACCCCATGATTTACTTTGTAAAACTTTTACAATAATAAACTATACTTAATTTATGGTAATCAAACGTTTAAATTATTTTGCTTTACGCTGTACCTGTACATGCAAAAGTTGCTTAGTTTGGGGTCAGACGCGGTGTGTTAATATATATATTTAAACCAAATATATTTATTTATTTGGATAAAATTTTCTGGCTTGTTAAACTGTTTAATGATGTTTTAAAGTTTAATAGACAGTCAATCCTTCTCTAACAACTGTATCCAATTGTTTTTCTCAAATAATATATGCCAATAGAGTATAGACACATCTCACAGAATATAAGGTTAATTCAATTTATAAAAGCTTACATAAGATATAGGTCCTGTCGCCGAAAATATGAATTACCTAGTATTTAAATACAAAATTAAATCCCCAAATGAATTAAAAGAGAATTGGTCTAGTTGAGCAAACTAGGGATTTCAGTACGACACAACAGTTGAAAATAATTATAGAGACGCAATGGGACGGTGGCCGAAACAACATATTTTTTATGCAGAGTAGAGCTACATTCGTCCACCAACTTGCCTGATAAAAAGCGAAGTTGTAGCCGAAGATGGAGCATGTAGACCTAGAAGATACCTATTCACTCTTGACAATAATAATTGTCAGGAAACATTTTAATTTAATTTTATATTGTGTATAATCACCCAATAAAATAGTAAGTTAACTTAAAAGTCGCACCTATACCCCTTTATTTGGTAATCGCTTATGTTTTGGACCCTGCGATACAGGATTCTCCTAGTGCAGGGCCCGCCATCAACCTGCAACCTTCTACTTAGCATTTCTAAAGTCTAGCTCTAAGTTACTTTTAAGGTTTATGTAAACATTATGCTTAATAAATGATTTTGTATTTTTGTATTTTGTAATGACGGAGGCAGGGCATTCCAATCCCTGGCGGTCCGCATTATGAAGAAAAAAGCGAATCGCTTAGTACGAGCAGGTGGACTTTAAAAATCAATGTTTTACAGCTGAGAGTCAAATACAATATTCTGGATTTTCTTCCATTGCGAATAAATCCGCGCTTCGCCACCAACTCGTTTCATAGTAAGTCTGATGGTTGTGGTCGAGGATGAAGCAAGCAGACTTAGAAGACCTACTAACTCTGACCTTAAAGCTTGAGATTACGATTATTCTATACGGAGAATTTTAACAAAACAAGTTATTAATAGGTATTGATCTTACTCCGTCCACAAGACATCTAGACGTATACCTACGTCTCCCGACAGAACAAAGGCCCCTCTAGCCCCCAGTCCATAACAAATACGAAATACTGTCAGACTGTGACTGCCAGCGCTGTCACCGCTTCTTGTACTCTTACCAACTTAACTAAACTTTCAATGAATAGCACTACCATCGCAATATCCAAACAAAAGTAATGTATCTCGCACGAAATTTTAGTTCAACAATTTGCTCGCCTCTTCGTTATATGTTGGTTGTAATTGGCCAGGGTCACCGCGATAAAGCGATGGTTTTAGCGCCAGTGTTAACCCTGTGTATTAGGTACTTTAGCACTGTCACCAACTAATAATACCTTTTCATGGATCTTCTGTGATCTATTAAGATAAGATAAGATAACTTTATTGAAATTCATGGAACCTAATATTACAAAAAAAATAATAATTACATAATATAGATTCATGAACATGCTCGTCCAGTTAAACATTTTTTCACATTTTTCTTAATAATGATACTAGATGCAGAAATGCAGTGTCATCTAAAAATATCACAAAATAATATTAAATTCATTGACAAAAATATACACATTGTTAATATGTAAAACCTACCTAAAAATAATTACAAATACAAATTGCAGGCTGTATAGAGGCTTACAATTTAAAGTTAAATCAATAAATTAAAATTAATAAATTCAATTAATTATTTATTATTATTTATATTTTGTTGCCATCCACGTCTTCCAAGAAAAGTTTTCTAAAAGGAAATACCATCTGTTTTGCGTTAGAACTATATTTAGGTACAGATTTATTTTTGAACAATATTTACTATAGGACCATACCGGAAATGCTCGATATGAACTTTTTGCTTTACTGTTAGCAACTAAATACGTTTTCGTGGATCTCCGGTGATCTATTTTCTTTTCTTGCTGTCCACGCTTTCCAAAAAAGTTTTCTAAAAGGAAATATTTCATCTGTTATGCGCTAAATCTATAATTACAGATTTATTTTTGAACAGTATATACTATATAACTAACCCTAAATTAGTTATTTCATACATTTTATCGGAAGTCTATGAAATGTCCGATATGAACTTTTTGTATGGAACAGCTTTTTGAGCTGGTTATGCTCTAAGTGATGTTGGTGATGCCCATCATTTCTAAAAGCTGATTAATAATACATAACGCTTCTATTAGTAACTGGCTAATTTTACTCCACCGAGGACTGTCAACGTGATTAAGATCGCTGAAACATGCTGGACGCAGACCGCTTCCAACCGGTCCTATTGGAAATCCATAGAGGAGGCTTATATCTAGCAGTAGACGTCATACTGCTGAAAATGGTGATTTTGAGATAAGGATAGATCCAAATAGTTATACAATTCTCATTCGTCGGTAGCTACTTAAAAAAGCATTTTGTTTCGTAGCTGCTAACTAAACTAAAGTAACCATGAAAAACTTTCATCAAGCAAAAGTCTCGCCTAGTACTTACTCTAGTACTCGTCTATAAAGCCGAGAGATGTTTTACGCTGCCTTTACGCCGTATAAAAAAGCAATACGCGGGAAATAGCAAACGCTGGGTTTTACACTTAATCAATTTTTGATCAGTCGATATTCCAAGTTCGTACTTCGTAGGCAAAGTTCGCGAAGGTCCAAGATATCTATCGGGACGATGTCCGGCCGAGCTTACACTAACTTTTGTGCAAAACTGGTCAAAATGTATAACTCTAGTCTTAGAAAGGAATCAATCAGTTCTGCTTCTGTAAATGAAACAGCAGCGCCCTCAGTCAACTGTTGTCATAAGTTGGTCGAAGTGTACATATTAATGAGAGCAGGTAGGTGTGGGGGGAGTGGTGTGGGAAGGGTGGAGGTTGCCATGGCGACGTGACGCGGCCTCCGGCGCGTATTACAATACACGAGGACTCGGGATCCCGTGGAGTACACCCTGTTTACACGAGTAAGGAGCGAGTTACTGTGATTATTTTAGATAAAAATCATACTGTATTATTTTAGTTAGCTAGTTAGGTCTGCTCTGTGTGAGTAGGGCTACTTTGTCAAAGGTTATGTATCTACTCATTTGTGTACGGTATTGTATTTTGCGAGGATATCTATTAGATTTTTCCGAGATCGAATCAGAAATGAGGAGTTCCGTAGAAGAGCCAAAGTTACCGGACATAGCTCAACGAATGAGCAACTTCAAATAGCAGTGGGCAGGGCACATAGCGCAGAGGACTAGATAATCGATGGGGTCGAAAAGTTCTCGAGTGGAGACCACGTACCGACAAGCGCAGCGCAGGACGTCCGCTCACCAGGTGGACGAATGACCTATTAAGATTGCAGGATTGCGCTAGATGCAAGCCGGTCTTATTGGAGATTCATAGGAGAAGCCTATGTCCAGCAGTGGACGTCCTATGCTGATGGATAATGATGGATGGATTCGATTTTCTATCTTTTTGGTCTCTGGATTCACCGTAGTTCAACCGACTCGCAAGTTTTTTTAACAATCTGTAAGATAAACAGGCATTACCCAGCAATGAATATTGCAGCGCCTACAGAAATCGAAGAGCAAAATTGCTTTTTTCGCACTCTGCTTTCAATCGATTGTAACGTTTAAAAAAATAAGAGTCAAAGGTACGATACCAAGCAACTAACACTAGAGGACTCTCTACCTTTAGTTCATTCAAGATCTCAACTCTCAAGAAATTTCACAGCTGTTTCACGCACGAGCGCACGACTCGCGAACTTCTGTTTCAGGAGAATACTTCCATGGTCCATCGGTCACATCTTACATCTAGAAGGAATTATTAAAAACTTCTTGTAGTTCAGGAAAGCGTAATTTAGTAAGTCACTTAGTTCTTAAAACCGCACCCATGGATACCACCCGCACACAAAAAGGCTGTGCTTGCTACTATAAAAGCTCGACCAATAATGTTGAGAGTTGTTTTAAAACTAGAGTAGAGTAAAAAGAAAGTACGAGTAAAACATTGAAGTAATTTTTGATCAACGTTGTAATTGGAAAATTATGCTTATTAAATGCTGGATTTAACAATGGGGTTTATTTTAGAAATAGAACACTAAATTTTAAGAATATCGTAAGCTAAAGGTAGAGAGAGTAGACGAGAGTTCGAAACCTGACCCATCGAACCATGATCAAACAGGGTATTTTTTGAAAATAGAATGTGTAAATTAGAATATTTGTGGGCTGGAATCGAGAAAGCTTGACCAATGAACAGGATTAGTATTTGAAAATGGAATACGTTTTGTGGAATATTTGCCGCCTATACCTACGGACATTACGAACGCTGATAGTTGTATAATGTACCTACCTACTAACGATTTACGATTTTTTTTAAATCGAACTCATAATTTTATTTTGTAAATGTAAAATATTTGTGGGTTTAATGTCAAATATAAGCAAATAAATACGAATCAATTTATATTGTACTTGGGCAAATAAGACAAATGGGTATGCGAACACGAATACATAGCTTTGTTTGATAGTGATGGAAAATTTTCAAACATGGAACTGTTGAAATGGAGTCGCGTTACTAGCGCGGTTGTCGTTGAAAGGGGTCATTACTGTTTCTTGTGATTGATTTTTGTACCAATTCTATGATAATATGGCCAATTTCGGAGGCGCCATCTTAAACTTAATTGCAACTTAAAATATTACTGTTTCTTTTTCATTGTATGCAGTTGAAAAACAAACAATATTTTAGTTGCTATTCAATTTACGATGGCACCTTCAAAATTGGCCACAGTAACCATGTTAAATATACGTAATAATGGAAGTAGTTATGCAGTATAGTAGTATAGGTATAATGTGGCTGCAGAGCGTTGTCCGCGCGGTCACATTGCCGCATCGCGTCGCCCGCGCCACCCCAGTCTCGAGTCGCGTTACTCGCGCGGCTGTTACTGAAGGGGGGCAGTTGTGAAGTCAGTTACTAATCTTGCTCTATTCTATGATAAAGTCTATTTCAAATTTATGAGACGTAATGCAGTAGGATAGTGATAGGTACAATATTAGCGGGTGGCTGCAGAGCGTTGTCCGCGCGGTCACATTGCCGCATCGCGTCGCCCGCGCCACCCCAGTCTCGAGTCGCGTTACTCGCGCGGCTGTTACTGAAGGGGGGCAGTTGTGAAGTCAGTTACTAATCTTGCTCTATTCTATGATAAAGTCTATTTCAAATTTATGAGACGTAATGCAGTAGGATAGTGATAGGTACAATATTAGCGGGTGGCTGCAGAGCGTTGTCCGCGCGGTCACATTGCCGCATCGCGTCGCCCGCGCCACCCCATTCTCGAGTCGCGTTACTCGCGCGGCTGTTACTGAAGGGGGGCAGTTGTGAAGTCAGTTACTAATCTTGCTCTATTCTATGATAAAGTCTATTTCAAATTTATGAGACGTAATGCAGTAGGATAGTGATAGGTACAATATTAGCGGGTGGCTGCAGAGCGTTGTCCGCGCGGTCACATTGCCGCATCGCGTCGCCCGCGCCACCCCAGTCTCGAGTCGCGTTACTCGCGCGGCTGTTACTGAAGGGGGGCAGTTGTGAAGTCAGTTACTAATCTTGCTCTATTCTATGATAAAGTCTATTTCAAATTTATGAGACGTAATGCAGTAGGATAGTGATAGGTACAATATTAGCGGGTGGCTGCAGAGCGTTGTCCGCGCGGTCACATTGCCGCATCGCGTCGCCCGCGCCACCCCAGTCTCGAGTCGCGTTACTCGCGCGGCTGTTACTGAAGGGGGGCAGTTGTGAAGTCAGTTACTAATCTTGCTCTATTCTATGATAAAGTCTACTTCAAATTTATGAGACGTAATGCAGTAGGATAGTGATAGGTACAATATTAGCGGGTGGCTGCAGAGCGTTGTCCGCGCGGTCACATCGCGTCGCCCGCGACACCCCAGTCTCGAGTCGCGTTGCTCGCGCGGTTATTACTGTTTTTGTTTTCTAGAGAGTTTTCGGAGTTGTCGTAACTTCCAGACTAAAAATGAACATACAACAATCACACAACTTTATAGCTTGATTAAATACATTATTCTTAATTAGTAACTGTATTAATTTTTAAATTTCTTCACTAATTAAATAGTAATTATTTCAAATAATGTTCTTTCTTATATCTTTCTCACACTCTCACGCTTCCTTTATTTTTTTCACTTCAGCCAAAAATCACAAGTTTCCCAAAGCCCCGGTACCGTCAACGCATTCCACCATCCTGGGGGTGGGCCCGTACGTGCCGCGACAAAAAACCATCCGCTGACCGGCGCGCGGCGCGGCCCGGCCCGGCGCCATAAACCGGCCCGGCGTAATGCCTGCCTTCCACTGCGGGCGGAGATTGGCCAAGTTTATACAAGTGCTTCCACTGAAAAATGATGAACAAAACGAAAGGATCACGTGGTTTCAGAGTTGAGCGAGTTCTGGAGCTCCATTTTCGAATCGTTAGAACATTACTTTTCTATTCGCATGCTATGTTATCTCGTGACCGTTTTAACCGTTGAGCCACGTAATAGGCCTTCAGGCGGCTTTAGAACTCTGACGCCACAATTTTCCCGTTTGAAGTCGCCTAACATATATTAAAGGAAGAGGAAGAGTATTAAAAATAATACTCTTCCTGCTCTTACGCGGTCCCGTGATCATTTTCGCTACAAAGAACAAGTTGCCAAAAAAGGTGCGAGTTAAATTAGATCCGCTGTGTCATCGCGGAGTTCCGCGCTAGTTTTGAACGGACTCCGCTGACATCTGGTCTGCTTAACATCAAGCAGTGTGTAGTCAAACGCAAACCTATTTGAAATAAAAAAAAAAATACATCTACGCTACTTTCTCCCGCGGGATCGTTCATCAAGAAATGGAAAGATATCCACTAGCTCATCTCACCCAATGACAGTTTGAACCCTATTTTGAATCTGTCAATGATCTGATCCATCTTATTTCTCACACCGCGAAGCCCGCTGGCAGCGGAAAGCTCTTGGTTAGTGGAAGGACAGTACTATCTACTACCGCACGGCTATTCCTGTCCATTTCCCTTTCGCAGTGGAAGGCGGGCATAATCCGGCTCCCAGCTCCCGGCTCCCCTTGCTTGCGTTGCCCGAACGCTCCTTTGAACGCACGTACTCGCCTCTAATTTCAAATGATCGCGTCGTATTGATCCGCGCGCTCGCGGAGAATGTGCCAAACACGAGACGAGCCGTATAATATGTGGGTCAGATGCTGAGCTTTTTATCGAACTGCCGAGATACGACTAGCAAATTACGCGGTTATAACCTAGCCTTTATGTGTGTGGAACAAAGCCAACTTTCGCTACGCTGGACTCGGACATAACAATAAAAAATATTACTCGACTCGACAATGAAAACATTTTCAATAAAAAGGAAAATTGCGAAAAGATCATTCAGCCAATAGATCAAGATTAAGACGGTCGAATCGAATGTCTAGTCTATGAAAGACAGACTTCATCGGGCCAATAGAAAGCCCCATTAACGAAGTTACAAACCGAATTCAACAGGTGGCGGTATTCGTTTCAATATCTGCAAAACTTTCCGACGCAACTCAATAAAGCGACCAGTCTTACTAGACCCCGGCAGTACCAGCATTTCTCTAAACTGTTAGCAATCGTCAAAGGGAAGGGACACGGAACGGTTCAAACCAAACTGGTCTTTCTTTACCCTGTTGTTATTATCATCGACCTCAAATTTTGTGCCAATTTGAACTTTAGTAAATTGTAACAAAGATTGTTTTGTTGAGTTAAAGGAGGCAATTGTAGTGCTCAGCAGTTTAGTAAGACGTTTCGTGTTACGAAGGTTTTATAGAGATGTTAGTCGAGATCAGCTGTTTGTAATGATGGCGGACACTTTTTATTTTATTTTCAGCTTTTGATATATTCGCCTCGTGTCAGGATAATGTTTTCGAAATGTTCTCTTTTCAATTGTTTCGTTTGTTGTTTTACTTCAGTAGGCCTGTATCAACAAGGGTTTATTTTATTTTTTCTTTTAACCTTCGAAGTAGGTATAACGAAGAGTTAGGTAGGTATTAGAGCTTAACTCATGTAGGTATATGTAGCGCCATATAAAAAATCAAAATGATGACATGATTTGGCTACTAATTATTTCAATAAAATCTGTTATCGGGGCCAATCAATAATCTCCTATGTTTTAATTAAACTCAATCAATAATCTCCTATGTTTTAATTAAACTTGTTATCTTGTTAACGTCCAAGAAGGCTTTTTACAATCGCTATTAAAGCTGGAAACATACTATCGGACGCGACTGACGGACGCGACTGACAGCCGCGACTTAGCAGTGTGCACGTCGGCAGATCGCTCTCGGACGTCCGAACGCTCAAGGTCAGCCGAAGGTGACGTCCGCAACTTATGTCCGATGGTGTGCACGGCTCAGTGTACATTCATTGTCTAGTTACCTATCAGTCGCGGCTGTCAGTCGCGTCCGTAAGCCGCGTCCGATAGTATGTTTCCGGCTTATTGTATTGTCTCATGCACAGAACAGCGAACTACTTTAATTAGAAAGGAAATCGATGACAATTTTCAATGAAAACCGCTGTCGCCAAGTATGTATTACCACTGTAAAATATCTGCACAATAACTGTGCAATTTCCACTAGCTTCGGAAATATTTTTTTTACTTTAAAATAGAGCGTAGTATACTTTCTGTCACATCACCAAGATACGTTAAAGCCCATAACATTAATTTGGTCATAATTTAAATGCCGAGTTTAAGTTATTAAATACACTTTATTTTATTAATGTTACATCACAATGGCAAATGCACCAACATGCCAAGCCAAAAAAAATAATAATGGGCCAATCTCGAATTTGAATATGGTATCACAGTTATTTTTTGGCATTTAGCTAGTGATGAGCGATGTGATTGTGCAGTTTAATTTTATCGATAACGTGATTTTATACTTGTTGCATAATATATGGATTATGTAACTGAATCTATATAGTGTATAATTGATGACAATGATTGTGCAGTTTTATTAGTATTTAGGAAGTTTTGGAATAAACACTGAAAAATCATGTCAACGCGCCGTATTGTATTAATTTGTAAAACTTGTGTTTCTATCAGTGGTAATATGTGAAAATTTGTGCTATTTCGAAGATTATGAACTGAATTACGTACAATAGTGTAGACAAAATAATGTAATGTGTAACGTGATTTTTTGTGTTGTTACAAAAACTCCATAAAGGGCGGCGCTATTAGTAAATTCGCTACTGCTTTACTCAGGCATGACTTAGATGTGACAGTGACTTTTTACCTACTTCCAAAAAGTGAAGGTAGGTACCTACTACCTACCAGGGCTAGCCACCCGGCCTATACGAACTTACTTACTTATTACCTACTATGTTCGTCTGTATGTATGTTTTTGTATATTTTCAACGGTATTTTCGCCAATTATGGACCGTTTTATTTTTCATTTTAGTTTTGAAATGGTATACAAGTACACCCTAGCTGAAATCATTTAAATGATATCAAAGTCAGCTGAGCCGAAAAAAAAAAGTAATATCAACAATAGTGTTAAAAATTACTACATGGATGCCACATCAATTCCTGCGAACTATTTGGATTTTGTAAACGATGGAAGTCGGCCAAATGCCATTGTTGGCAAAAAATAATCAATTGTATCTAGATTTTTGTGCTGCCTATGACTGTGACTATTTATAAAATGATAATATCATAATAGAAACATTTTAATAAACAACACCATAATTACATGTAACAATAGTAGTAATTATCATAACATCATAATAGAACTTACACTTGACACTGGCAAATACATATTCCATGCGACGCCAATATTTAAAAGAAGCAGAATAATTTTATTACAATCGAATTGTTCTAGTTTGGAGCTCTATAATTGAATCATTGGATTAGCTGAATTTATACGTAAATGGTTACGTGGCCGAGTGAGAGCGCGTGCTTGTGCGAGCGGGAGATTTTTCGGGGTGATTCGTTTACATCTTTTCAATTTTAGCGTCTCTTAGTCAATATAATTATAATTATAGATATCTTTTAAAAACGGAACCGTTATACACACTAAATTTTTTTATATGAACTATAAAATTGTATTAGGTAGGTACTTCAGAAAATGTAAATCTTTATTGAATAATAGTACGGCATCCTTCGTGCGCGACTCCCACAAGGCCGATTATGCTAATAAAATCAGATTATATTTTCAAACATACGTCAAAATAAAATGTAATTTAATTCAAAGGCAAATCACCCCCAAAATAACTCATATTTTAACAAAACACTAAACACGTCTTCCATCAATTCTATTACAGAATACATTATGTGTATACCTTATCATCGAATGTATAATTACGGTTTCTATTTTAGGTATTGATGGTGGCTTCAGGCATCTTTATTATGTGAGCAATCACTTTTCCAAAAAAATGTAGGAATCCAGTCATGTCGTCCTGTTGCCTCGATCCATTTACTCTTTGTCAGTGCTGGTCCAGCATGCGACCACGAAAAGCCACAAAAAGAAATCTTTCAACGTGTGAAAAAGTGACAGATATATACATCGCCATCACGCTGGCTCGTTCTGACACGTCGAAAGAAATATTACTTCGTGGGCATCCTAGCCCAGCTGGGAACTTTTATTCATAAGTAGTATAACAGTTAGAATGTGGTGCAAATACAATTATGTATTACTAAAAAGTACACCACAATCACAAATATTTTACTAAATATGCAGATAACAATAAATGTCTAATTTCGATAATATTAACTTACTATCAAAATTTATCGATATCGATAATTTTTTTGATATAATTACAAAACATTTGAAATTAAAATAATTATATTGACATCGATATTTTTTTATTCCGACATATTATTAACTTTGTAGCAAAATTTATCGATGTCGATAAAATGTTTGCAAGTTTTGCCACCACTATCAACGAAATTCTAGGCAGTAAAAGATAACGTTTATATAAAAAAATGCCCACAATTTAGACTTGCTATTGGAAGGATATTCCTCCTTTTTGTAAACTAAAGTCTTTGCTCTGTATTCGACACGTTACAATAGCGCGAACTGGCATTTTTTGGGCAAAAATTACCTCTGAAATCACTTGAACGACTGAAACAGTAAATGTCACGATTTCACGTATCTTGAGTTATAACTCATGATAGTGGCTACAAACCCCCCTCCACATTTCCTTTCTATTTCCTTCTCTTTTCTGTGGTCTCATGTACCTACCTACCAAGCTGTTTTTATTCGTAAATAAGTTTACTACTGACATGGTTTCGATGAAGGAAAATTGTAAGGCAAGCTGCATACTGCATACGTTTATAATCGTAGTAGAAATTCGAGGGCGTAAGTGAATCCACCAATCCGCGCTGGGTTAGCGTGGTGCATACGTCTCAATCGATTTTCGTGGGTAGGACTATGTTCAGCAGTTGACTATTAAAAGGCTGGTATAGTATAGTTACAGATCAAGTGGAAAAATAAACATATTTTTATTAATAAACGATTCAATTCACGTTTCATCACTTACGAAAATCTCTTTATCAATTTGGAATATTAACGATAACAAAGGTCATTGACGTTTCTTTTTGAGAGACCAGTCGAGTCGAGCGTCGCATGACGTAATCTTGATAAAGAAACAACTCGCAGAACGTCTAGCCATCTCGCTCACTCCCCGACTCGAGCGGCCAACCGCATTGTGCGACGTGTCGTCCGGTTAGAGCGACGTACTCATGTAACGTATACCTGTCCTGCTTACACTCGTGCGGGCTCGTGGCGACGCCATTCTTTGTTGGAACCACAACTAGAGCGTCCGCGTACCTTGAATTATCACCCGTGTTTTTCTCGGAAAGTTATTTAAGTGAGTTGTTATTTTACTTAGTTTGTTTATATCGTAGTGGTGTTATTATTGATTTGTATTCGACTTTTATGACTGTGAACGAGTACTTATATAATTCTCAAGACTACGTGTTTTGATGTCTACGAGAAATGTCTTCAGGGAAGCGACAAAGTTTGTCGATCGCAAAAAAAGCTGCAATCATAAAACGCTTACAAAATGGCGAGACGAACGCAAAGCTCGCAAAAGAATTCGGCGTGGCACATTCAACAATATCTTCGATCAGGAAAAAGAGACACGCTATAGAGTCACTGTTGCAGACAAACAATGTTGAACGTAAGCGGATAAGACCATCTCCAAGAAATGAACTTGAAGACGCCTTATTACAATGGGTCAAGACGCAATCGAATCAAAGAATACGAGTAACCACCGCTCAACTTATGGAAAAAGCAAACTACTTCGGGAAGATCCTAGACCTTCCCGATTTCAACTGCTGCGTAAGCTGGATTAACCGCTTTAAAGTACGTCACAACATTTCCAAAGGGTGGATTTCTTGCGAAGACGTCCTCAAAGGTAATGCAGTCAGCGAATGGCTCTCAAAAACTTGGCCCAACTTACGTTCACCGTTTACCGATGATGAAATTTTTATTTCTGCTGACACGGAGCTTTTTTACGAAACTAAAATTACGGTAACGAACGACGAAGACGACCAACCTAGAGAAGAAGTAAAAACGATAAAAACTCCACTATCCGTCGTGATCGCGACGAACATGAGTGGTACGGTTAAAAAGAACCTCTTAATAAGTGGTAAATCGAAATACGAATGCATTAAGCATTTACGAGTGCCGGTGGACTATGTGTACAACAGGGCAGCTTGGATCACGTCTGAAATTTTCACCACATGGCTACGAACTTGGGATCATTATCTTACTATGAATGAGAAAAAGATCCTACTTTTGGTAAAGAACACTCCTATTCACCTGCCTGTAAATGACTTAAAGAGCATTACTCTGGTTTTCCTGCCTTGCAGCCTGACTTTAGCCCTTAAACCATACCATGGGATCCTTCAGGCATTAGTATCAAACTACCAAAAGAAGCAAGAAGAAACTGCAAGCAATGCAAGCGATGATAGCTTGAATTGTTCAGAAATCACACTGGCCGCTGCTGTCCTAAGTGCAAATGACGCTTGGAACAGAATCACGCAGACTAATATACAATATTGCTTCAAAGAAGCCGGTTTTGAACCAAATATTGAAGATTTCTCGAAACCAGATGATTTAGAGGACAAAAAAGCAATTATATCTGGTGCGTACAAAATAACCATAGAAAAGTATACAGAGAGCATTACAGAACTGTGTATTGAAAGCATGACCCCAGATGTAGAAATGAAATCAGAAAATTATGATGATGATGATAATGACGACATAATTCAAGAATGTGTTAGTTCTCCCAGCACGTCAGCAAATATTGAAGATTACTCAAAACCAGATGATATCGAGGACACAAATGCAATTGAGTATGATGTACACAGAATAAAAACAGAAGAGCACACAGAGAACATTACAGAACCATATATTGAAAACATAACGCAAGATATTGAAATAAAAAAAGAAAATGTTGTAGAACCTGTTAGTATTACAGAACCATGTATTAAAAGCGTAACACCAGATATTGAAATGGACAAAGCGAATGATAGTGATGATAATGACAATATAATTCAAGAATCGGTGAGTTCTCCCAGTGCACGGGAAGCTCTAAAGGCTGCAGAAGTGCTTAGTGCGTTTGTGAATTCTAAATTTCATGATGACCATATAAAAATAATGATGTCGCGTATTCACAACGTTATACGTGCTTATCAAGAAATCGAAGAAATTAAAATTTAAACAGAGTATTTTCAGTGATTAGAATTTAAGTACATAGTTATATACCTAATTCGCCAACGTTTAATACTTTTTTAGTGTAGATTGGCTTCGTCGAGACTTCGAGACGCCACATTTATGAATAGGTATATAGATTTTAATAACGACTTTGACAATGACAAAAACAACAATTTTAAAAAATGGGTGTTGTGATTTTAGGCTCGTATTTCTATATGTATGTCCTATCTGTGGCACCATAGCTCCCAACTCCCGAGCGACTGGACTGTTTTACATGTGTGTGTTGGTTGTCTAAACTACAATTTATTAGATATACAGGGTTATTTCTAATCAATTAGCATTCTTTTAAGGGCGTATTCTGTACATCAAAACTAACAAATGTTGTGTAACTTTTGTCAAAACTCGAAAAAAATATCAGCTGTTCCATTTCCATACATTTTGTCGCGGGTGAACGATATTTTTCTATGGAACAACATTTTTTTTTTGTTGTGTTTTGACAAAAGCCGCAGAACAAGTTCTTAGTTTTGATGTACAGAATAAGACCCAAAAAGGATGCTAATTGATTAGAAATAACCCTGAATAGGTCTGGGTAGAATTATTATTGTTCCAAAATAATTTTACGCCGTAATTTGTTTATTTTACTTGTAAAACGCCTAATTATAAATGATAATTTGATTAAATTGCATTTTATTTTACCGATCCGATACCTTCCTAGAACTAGCAATTATAGTGAAGGTACAGATACTCATGTGATGCTGATTGCATATCTCTCTCTTTCTCTGTGAATCAGAGAAATGATGAATGTAAATGAATCAATGAATTAATTAACTTAAATATTGTACACAACACATTAAAAAGGAAACCAAAAAATAGTCGCGTGAAGACCCTCGCGCGGAAGAAGTTAAACTGCGATGCAACAGTGCTTTCATTTCATACCCCCTCGATGGTAGCAACATTGTTGGAAGTCGCATTGGAAGTCTCACTTCAAAAAGCTAGTGTAGCAATTGGCGATCGATGAGCTTAAAACAAAATACAGTTATATTTATATTAAGTACTTAATTTTATTGATAGGTACCAATTTTATTATTTCTGTACTTTTCTAGTCAATGTCAGCCTTATACAACTCAGTTAACTATTAGAGATATCTAGGTAGGTATATTAAGATTTTACTAATAATGTTTACTAGGATTTTTTCACGTGACGCGAAGGACACGTGACACGTCGGTAGGCATATCTTCTAAGAATAGCGTAGGTATAACTGACCGCGGTCGCGGTGCGCTGGTCAATGCAACGTCTCAATGTCACGGTCAAACGAGACACATGCAAATTACAATACCATTATGTGTATAATACTGGCTCTGTAGTGCCAAATGTTCAGTAATTGAAGAAACCGCGAAATAAGCGCGTACAGATTTAGGTGACATTTGTGATTTCGAAAACCTTCAAGGCATAGCGTTTGCGAATCAATCCACAGTTTCACATCCGTGTTCTAAGGTAGGTAGGTACTTGCTTTCCTTACTAATATTGTACTCGATCATTTTTTTTCTTTCACGCAGCAACAGAGCCACGGATGTGCTTGATTAATGGCATGGCTATAGTTCAAAGGGCACAAAGGCTACCATAGGCTATACTTTTTACATCGGAAAAATATTAGTTTTTTATGGGTTTGACGTAAAAATCAAAATAATCAAAATGGGCAAAATCTATTTAGCGAGTTAGTAGCGCGACAAACAGACCTTAATGGTTTCAATTCAAAATACATATAAATAATTAATTTTTCGCAAAAAATGCAAAAACCGCTTTCCTGCCTTTATTTCGTACACAATACGAAACTCGAATATTTCGCTCGAATTGTTTTTATTATGGTTGATTTTTCAAAACGGCTCAGCCGATTTCTGCGAAATTTAAAGGGGACCACCTCGGAAGTATACCCTTTCGAATCAAAAAATATTTTTAAGAATCAAAACACATACAGACGTACTTAGAACACTTCCGGAAGTCGTTTAAAAAATAGACAGTGCAGCGCCAACTTAACCCCACACTAGCAGGACCATATTGACCGGTAATTTTATCCTCCAATTATTTGTCAAGGCTCGCGGGCGCGTCAAGTAATCCCGTGCAGGGGCGCCCACGGACAGCGGTGGCTCGAATTCCGAGAAGTGGCCTTTACAGCGTGTAGCCGCCGGGGTTTTAAGCCAAATTGCTAGGTAAAGCTATCCCTCACGCAACTGGAAACTAAATTATGAACGGGTAGCCGTGTAGCCCTCGAGAGAGCTGCCAACTGTTGGCCAAGTTTTTGTTTGTAAGAGAGCGAAACTCGGTCCTATTGAAATAATCCTCCTTGGAGCTTGAAGTTACAGCTAGCGGTGCGGGACGCTCGAAAGGGACTATGAGTAGAACTATGTTTTAAATAAGCACAATAGGTGCCTTTTCATGAAGACTTAGGTATTCGCAATTTAGGTAATCTGTCACTTAGTTTATTATACACTAGTTTACAATTTCTGTGATCTAAGTAGGTATGTTTTGTCTGAAAAAAAATATAATAGATTACATCGACTTATTCAGGGCTATTCAGTAATGGTAATAAGCCGAAAGCGAGTGATTCACACTATTGTTAAACATTTTTTACTATGAGCTTTTGAGGCATTTTCTGTCACCGAACTTTGTAAATATAGTTGTAATAGTCCTATCTCTGAGGCGTATAAAAGAAAGAACGAAAGAAAATTATTTACCAAAACGTTAATAATTTCAATATAAGTTGCCTAATACCAGTATTGTAGTTAGTTATATACATAGTGAAATGAACAGTGGGTCCCGAACTCGGCTAGGCCGGTCTCTTAGGAGCCCTTACAAGTGGAGTTATTTTAACGAAATTCGCGCTTTAACATTTAAAAAAGGGTCTTCGAGAATTAAACTAAGAGTTAGATAGTATTAATAACATAAAATCGGAATCATAATTAAGTGAAATTAAAATACAAATAAATGAAATAAATCAAATCGATTTAACATTTAAAAATTAACGCATGCTATTATTCACTAAAAATTGGAATTAAAATTAATTGGAATCAAAATTAGAATACAAATTAAATAAATCACATCAATTCACAATTAATTTAGCTACATCATATTTGCATAACAAGAATAGGATCAACATCAAAATGAGATTATTTCAAGTTTCACACATCAGTATGCTGAGTGTGAGTTTTGTCGTACACATGACGCGCTCTTCGGCGAGCGCGTAAGCATGTAATTTGTATGAACTTGTTGTGTTTCAAAAATGCGCCGCTAGTGGCGCTGTACATTTCTTCATACAAATTACATGCTTACGCGCTCGCCGAACAGCGCGTCATGTTTACGACAATATTCAAATCAATCAGACGACGCAAATCAACAATCCGCATGAGTTTTTGTGCAATTCCGCAATTAGAGTGTATATGAGTGTGTAAGTCTGTATAGCACTGCAATATATGAGACGTTTTACTAGATTCAAGTTTTTACAAGAAATACCAATCAAATGAAGTTAATGAAAGGCCGCAAAGCAGTAAAACAGTACACATAACGAGTTATTAGCACTAGTTCAAACAATAATTGCGGAAGCTGCGACCACAAAACGTTTAAATGGCATAAAGCGCCCGCACCCAATTATTTAAGACATTGTTTACAGTTACCGTCGCGAGGCTAGCGGTACACGTGGCCGCGAAATAAAACGCTCAAACTTACGACCCAACGCCAGAAACCACTCTAGGGCTGCCAACTCAGCACGTTTTGTGCAAGATTTAGCAGATTTTATTGTTATTTTGTAACAAGAAGAACATCAAACGCTGTATGCCGAAACACAGGCTGTACTTATTTCCTAGTTTGGCAACACTATTTTGGGGGTTATTGTATGGAAAACTCGAGCATGCCCAGCGGTAGGACATTACAGGCACATAAACAACTACTATAACTTGGGAAGTATCCTATAATAAGTTTTAAGATAAGTCTATGATAAGTTTTATTTCAATAAATGAATTCCATCTTTTTAGAAAACATAAGCTTAAGTGATATTTACGAACCTCTAGAATGTATACTTTCAGCATTTTATGCTTTGAGTTGACACGACATCTATCGTAGATCTACTGTATACACCCTAAACATAATAGAACACAAGCGAATCATTAAGAAATATCATGGGGTCGTTCGATTCTTCTCCATTGCTTTCACCGAAAGCTTTACTATTATGAGAAAATTCTGCATGTCGACTCTGTGCTATTATAGTCTGCCTACCATATTAACCCACTTATTTAATTGGGCTCGGCACAGTATAGATCACTATGTATACCTACACTTCTTCCATTCATCCCTATCCAACACTCATATTTACTGAATTTAGTTCCAGTTATACATCATCAATACTTTGTTTACTCTGTAGTAGTCTGTAGTCTCTGTACCATTTTTAGCAGTCTATTCTTACGTAGTTATATTGACACCCTGCGAGCTTGGCAGCCCTGATCCACGCACCCACTCATCTCTCACACGCTCTCATTACCAACCCTATCGACTTACGCAGCAACTATCGACGATTCCAAAGTCAATTCCCCAAGAGTCGACAAACATAGTCATCAATGGACACTAAGTAAACTTTAAATGTAGCTTTGCAAGTAAACGCAAAAAGTGCAATGATGCCGCGGCGCGCCCACGCGGAAGTTTTCGAGTCAAAGTTTACGAGTGCGTTGAAATCATTTTCAACTCCGGTTGATAGTCCAATTAGTCTGTATATCGCAAGCTCGGTAATGGGAGGACGATTAGGCTCTTATCGGCACGTAATAAATCAAAATCCATTGATTAGGACCCGCGGGCCGAGCTTACGTGATCGGAAAATTATTTGGGGAAGACGAGATCCCGAATGTTTGTTGAGCCTGCCAAAATATATGGATAGTATGGATAGATACAGAAAATGAAAATCATTGATAAAATGATCATTTTACTTATGGAAGCACTATAGGCAGAATCAAACTAGCGATTGTGAAACATGTAAAGATCGCCAAACGCAACATTTACTGAAGCTTACATAAAAGCTTATGAAAAGAAAAACCTACGATTACAAAAATACCTACGCAAAATATGGCGAATGTAACTATTCTCAGAAATATTATACATAGGTACCGCGTATAGGTCAAGGACGTCATATCAGTGATGGCTACTTATAGCCCAATCTTATGTGGGTTTACAAAAAAGTAAGTAACAATAATAGCGATAGTATGTTATCTTGATGATAACGCAGTAATTTCGGTTAGATTTTTAGCAAACAGCGGATAGCCTTAAGTGTAGAGAAAAACCTCTGCATTTTTTGGTATTTTCATGAATAAAGCTTAAGCACTTAATTTCCTATCATGGCTCTGTAGTTAAGTACTACTCCATCAAAAGATAAATGTTTAAAAGAAAAATATATATCTTAAATTTCTATCAATAAAATCATCGTCTAGAAATGCCATTGGATTCTAGAATCCTCGCTATCCTCTCATCTTTGGGCTCTGGCGGATACGCGACCTAACTTTAGCCTTTAGGTTCGTAGGTCATTCGCCCCTTCCGACATTTCAAAAGCATTGAGTTGTGTCATTGAAGATAGAAAGCCAACCGCGCACATCGTGGGCGAGCGACGTAAGACTGTCCGCACGGATGGCGGCGCAAAAATAAAGGAACGTATACCTACATCGATGGTCGATGCGTCTATATCCGCTCGCGGTGACGCAACGTTAACGAGACTGTAAACCCTACCTGTAGCTAGATGGTAGATATGGAGATAAAATGATCATGCTATTTGATAATGGAAACTAGCGTGGTTTTCGCACATTTAAATTAATGTATAGCACAGGTGTTGCTCACGCTTAATTTTAGTAGTTCGTAGTTTTAATTTCAGAGCTATGCGAGACGAGCCTGCGTGCTAGTACTCCAACCTTGAAAAAGATCGCCAAATGCGATCGAAACTATAGCAGCAGTTATCTACTAAAATACGCGTGAGCAACACCTGTGCTATATGTACTTTAATTAAAATGATCATGCTACTTGTACTATCACAATGTAGGCCTATGTACCTACCTACCTATACATAATATGTGTAACAACGTGAATGATCGCGAACCTACAACACTTTTTAAACAAACGTAGGTACATACTAATTGAAAAGATCCTTTTCTTTAGAAGTTGATTAAGGATTAGAAGCATTCACCTAAATATTGTCAGTGACGTTATTAAGTATAGTTTTCTCTTCCGATTTTCCTACAGTAAGAGCATGTACTCGTAGGTACATATATAATTATACGGTAGACAGTAGATACTCGTAAACATTTTAACAGCTCGAAAATTACAAATACTAGTCAGATTAATGGAACATTACACAACTTACATTCTCTTAATGAGAAACCAGAAAATAGCTGTGATCAGCAGTGACAATCAGGCATAGGGCTATCTAATACAGACGAAGTCGATGACGATAACAAATCTATAGATAATTCCAAAATTCCCGATCCAAAAACTGGTCAATCTAAATCAATTCCACACACACCAATCCATTAATCGTGTATAACATATCGTACGTATAGGAGCGACCTTTTAAATTCGTAGTGATTTTACCTACAAACGTTTTGGAATTCGCGCTCCGCCGCCAAAAGATAAACAGCGATAGGACAAACACATCAATTTGAATATGGAATGAGTCAGCGGCGGCGGGCGCGTTATCTGTCGCATCGTAATGCAGCGCATGCATCACGGCGGCCGCTGCGCCCGCGCAACCGACCCCTGCGCACACGCGGTCCCAAAGTTGCCTGTTACACAGCAACTCAATTAATTTGTCGCATCGTAATGCAACATATGCATCACGGCGGCCGCGGCGCCGGCGCAACTGACACCTGCGCATACGCGGTGCTAAAGTTGCCTGCTCCAATCAAGCAACTCAATTAATTTATGCAGTTCTAAATTAATGGCATATTTACAGATGGAATCCTGAATACAGATACAAAAATCACAGAAATTATCCTGAAGAGGTCTGATGATCAGTCAGAGGATCGTGATCCTAAATAAGTACCAAATATCGTGAACACCAAGTGAAAATGTAAACAATATTCCTGTAAAAAATTAGCAAGTGTGTGCAGAGCAAGCTTTCAACCTTCGGTATCATAGCAGGCGCGAGCCACCCACAAGCGCCGACGCGAAGTGCGGCTCTCAGATAAGCGCTCCGCTCCCTAATTAACACGTTCACTCTTTCCGACAATATTCCTGAAGAAAGCAGCGCGTGTGCGAAGCCTTCTAAAGCCGGTATCACAGCAGGCGCGAGGTCACCCGCGAGCGCGAACGCGACGCGCGCCTCTCGGATAAGCGCTCCGTAATTAACACGTTCACTCTTTCCAACAATATTCCCGAAGACAGCAGCGAGTGTGTGATGGCCTTGTATAGCCGGTATTACAGCAGGCTCGAGGTCACCTGCGAGCGCCGACGCGACGCGCGCCTCTCAAATAAGCGCTCCCTAACTAACACGTTCAGTCTTTCCGACAATATTCCTGAAGAAAGCAGCGAGTGTGCGCAGGCCTTGTACCGCCGGTATCACAGCAGGCGCGAGGTCACCCGCGAGCGTCGACGCGACGCGCGCCTCTCGGATAAGCGCTCCCTAATCGTCGCGTTCACTAAACTTTACAACTGAATGTCGAAAAGGTGAAATCATTGTGGACGCGTAAAAATAGTAGGAATGTAATCTTTCCGTCTAAGAGTGTATTTGGTGTATTTTTTGCATCGATTTGGCATGTTTTCTTTCTTACATGCTGTCCATAAAGAACATGCTTAGCTCAACGTGTCGATACTGGGCCGTATAGCGGATAGCGTCAGCCGGCGGAATCTGCAGAGTCGCGACCCAGATTCATCGTCAACCATCCAGGCGAGGCATCGGCACACAAATATGCACGGTCATCAAATTAGGCTTACTTCAAGACCAATTAGATGTAAGAGACTGTAGTATATATAGTAGTTAAGCATGTATTAAAATCAATCGCAACCTAACGGTTGTTCGATTCACAACAAGAGGGGTGCAGTGGCGAGAACCTTCGGGCGGCTGCACTCGGAGTCTAGATGGGTGCAGTGGCGAGTACCTTCGGGCGGCTGCACTCGGAGTCAAGGGTCCACCATCGCCAGCAGTCAGGTCGTCTAGGCGACCGGTCGTCGGACCATCGAGGATCCAGACGGAGCCCATCCAGAGGCCTGCAGCGCAGGGGACGACGCCGTACCCTGTCCTTTAGTTGACTTGAAACTGACAGACTACCTTTGACGTACCTCGGGCTAGCGTAATCATCAAGCGCTACGTTCATTGGCGTTGAAGTACTCATCAATAGCACTTAGCTGCCTCGGACAGTAGCAATTCGGGACCTGGCCTCCCACAAGCGGGAATCACCAGGTACTTGAGAAGGTGCAGAAATACTGATCCAGGGAGAGATAAGCAGCTAAGAGTGAAGGTTTAGATCAGGAGTAGGGCTAAGGATTAGGGGAAGCAAGAAAGAAGAGAGAAGAAAGAAGATCAAGATAATTCGATAATTTTATTGTTTTCCTGGAGTGGTGAAGAACATGCAATTAAAAGAGAATTGCATTGTTGAGCAACTCTTCACCAACCACACGGAGACTAGGTGCCCGACCAGAACGATTCAGGTGGCGCAGTGCATGTTGATAACAATACGACGACGCACTCGACAACCACGAAGAGAAGCCGGGCAGATCGGGCAGCCAACCAACCACGACAACCAGGGGTTCGAGACCAGTAGCATCCCATCCACGCCATCAACCAGCAGGAAGGACCGTAGCAACGGTTCCAGCGGAACGAAGGCAGAGGTGTTGGAGCTGGACCAACTGAAGACCGTCCCGGAGAGACCCCAGAATGTCCATAAAGAACATGCTTAGCTCAGCGTGTCGATACTGGGCCGTATAGCGGATAGCGTCAGCCGGCGGAATCTGCAGAGTCGCGACCCAGATTCATCGTCAACCATCCAGGCGAGGCATCGGCACACAAATATGCACGGTCATCAAATTAGGCTTACTTCAAGACCAATTAGATGTAAGAGACTGTAGTATATATAGTAGTTAAGCATGTATTAAAATCAATCGCAACCTAACGGTTGTTCGATTCACAACAAGAGGGGTGCAGTGGCGAGAACCTTCGGGCGGCTGCACCCGGAGTCTAGAGGGGTGCAGTGGCGAGTACCTTCGGGCGGCTGCACTCGGAGTCAGGGGTCCACCTTCGCCAGCAGTCAGGTCAACTAGACGACCGGCCGTCGAACCTTCGAGGATCCAGACGGAGCCCATACAGAGGCCTGCAGCGCAGGGGACGACGAGTTATAGAGGCGGGCGGGGAGTAGAGAGTAGGTCCCCGCGACGACCGAACGGCCGTTGGAATAATCCATGTCCTAGCTTCGCTTGCTATCACAGTATAGCCAGGCGTTACGGCGACGGTAGTGGACGTCCACGGTTGCGTCGGTGGGTTAGTCAGGCGTCGCACAAACCTAACCATTGGTTGTGAGGCGGCTGTACTAACCGAATTTTAGTCAGGCTTTAGCTAATCGTTGCAGAGATTGGCTAGCGCCTGAACACATGCTGTATTGGTGATTTTTTGTGACTTTTTCACGCTGCAACGGAGCAACGTGTCGACTTGTTTTTTTCCATGGTTATAATTTAAAGGTCGGAGAGTGACAGCTACTTTTTATCCTGGAAACACTCATAGAGTAGTCTTAGGTGTTTCTTGGCGCTCAGCAACGTTCTACACGCCCAATCTGGACCATAAGTGGCATTTACAACTAAGCGCTGTTTTGGCTCACGTGACGTTAACTTGTAGGTCCCGGTTGTTTAAGCCATGTAGCCAAGTCAAAGGTCTTCAGAGCCCTCAGTCCAGGCTTTGCGTAGTTTACTTGAACTTTCGAGTTCGAGTGTGGCTCCATACATTTTGGTTAGTTCTGCCTCGTTTTCGCCAGGGAATGTATGGAGATATACGGAAACAGCTGTTTAAATTCACGTGTAAACCTGACTAACCCCTCAGGCGGCTTAAAAACTCTGACAGACTCATTGACAGTTTCAGAAAAAGGGAACAGACTGCTAACCATTTTTTCTGTACGAACTTACTATTCCGGAAGGGTCATCTGGGATGTCGCGAGAAAAATCTAGTGCTAGGGAATAAGTACGATGAATTTACACATGCAAGATGTACGAATGATCGCTTCGCTGATACATTTTTGAATGAACGTTCTTTCAGATCTTGTAAGTGCCAAAATTTTTAATGTGACGTCTCCAGATGTAAATTATGTATCCTCCTTATAATATTTTGTGCTCATAATAAGTTTATTTTCAATGGCGGGCTGGCTTTTCCTCGGGTATTTCCTCGTGACCTAACTGAGTTGCTGAACTGACTAACTTGTCAACGAAGAATATTTTTCCTCGTCAGTTATTGCTTATCAATGATCTAACTACCCAGATAGTAGGTACAAATTCATATGAATACGTGGAAATCACAACATTTGCTTTTCAAACTGGAAATCGCGATGATCATTTACGAACTTTTACCATCCTAGCAACAAGGTACATTTCTTTTCCTCGAATTGTCGTTTGGCACAATAGCAAAACTTGTTTGTAATGATGGTCTAAATTACCCCCTTTCGACTTAATACACCCTTTCCATGCGTTTTTGCCAAGCGTTAAAAAGATACATTTTGCAAAGGTAATCAAAGGAGCTGTCTGAAAATTGCCCCTTGTCTAAGTGTCGCATCACATGAGTACCTAGATACCTAGTATTATATTATTTGTTTATAGCATGACTGTCACGCTTACCAGTTACGCGACACTAGCGCGACAATCGACAATCAACACAATTGACAATATATCCGCTCGAAGTATAACACCTAACCTAAGATAGTCACCTATCATATTATATTTAAATTACTTAGATATGTCATCTGAAAAATAATCGACCTAGTGCGAGTCGGACTCGCGCGCGAAAGGTTCCGTATCCCCCTTAAATATTCTGTAAATACGTATTTGAAGCATCTATCTGTAACAGTTATTAATATCGGGCAAAAAACGGCTAAAACTTCAGGTTTGTAACCACAATTAACAAGTTGTCACAATTGTTACAGATCTTTGTTACACAAATTCTTTACTTTTGACTTTGTTGTATGGGAGCCCCCCATAGTATGGTGATTAAATGGTGGAAAGACAATATAATTTGTCTCTTGTAATAGGGGTGCAGTAATTTTCTGTAAAATAGGAATACTAGAGCTTCCCATGGTGATACAATAAGCTACAATAGAGCCATAGCTACCGACCCACGCGTCACTCGCGTGACAGTATCCGCATGCACTGGCAGCTAATCTGCGGCGGGTCAGTGTCTGCCACCCGCGCCGCGGCCGCGTCCGAACGATCGGCGCGACGCATTGTTCGAGCGCGACGAACTTTCTAGAACCTTCCTGTATGCACTCGCTTGCCCCTATGCATCGTACCCATAACCACTTGAACGTCAGAATCTCAAGCCCATTTTGACAGCAAACGTCGCCGTCCCGCCTCAAAGAAAAATGCTTCCGTATGGAATCTGTTAAGGTGTGCATACACGGTCAGTTCAACTGATCAGTTTTTCGCGTCACTCCAATTAGGGCTCATTCAGTAAACTAAAAGGTGGGAATTGGTGGCTCCATGTATAAACCACTACAAGAAGCTGGGCACACATGATGAAATGATCGCATCAGTTCATCAAATAATTGCAGCGGGGTCCTAATGTAGTCAACTATTGCCAATAGGTACTGCGATGGTTTGCATGTTTGTACCACTTCGATGGTTAACTGAATCTTCAGTACCTCACGTAATTTCAATTTTTTATAAAAAAATATCGGAACCAAAGTTGTTTGGAATTTGATTTACAACAACCTTAATTCACATCAACTTTTGTAGGATCGATTTTTTTCGAATATGACAGTGGTGCTATTGTAAACAATATGGCACCATCGTCTTATCAAAAATAAATCGATCCTAGAAAAATTCGATGGGAATCAAAGTTGTAGGAAATCAAATTTCAAACATTTTTGGTTTCTAAAATTTCTCATGAAAAATTGAAATAACACAAGTTATGGAAGAAGCAAAATGGCACCACTGCCTTATTAAAAAAATATCGATCCTATAAAAAGTTGATGGTTATCAAAGTTGTAGGAAATCAAATTTAAAAAATTTTCGGTTCCGATAATTTCTCATGAAATATCGAAATAACACAACTATAGAAGAAACAAAATATAACCACTAACTTATGAAAAAAATATCGATCCTACAAAAAGTTGATGGGAATCAAAGTTGTAGGAAATCAAATTTCAAACAACTTTGGTTCCGATAATTTCTCATGAAAAATTGAAATAACACAAGTTATCGAAGAAACATCATGGTACCACTGGCTTATTAAAAAAAATATCGATCCTAGAAAAAGTTGATGAGAATCAAAGTTGTAGGAAATCAAATTTCAAGCAACTTCGGCTTCGATAATTTCTCATGAAAAATTGATATAACAAGTTATGGAAGAAACAAAATGGAACCACTAACTTATTAAAAAAAATATCGATCCTGGAAAAAGTTGATAGGAATCAAAGTTTTAGGAAATCAAATTTTAAACATTTTTGGTTCTGATAATTTCTCATGAAATATTGAAATAACACAAGTATGAAAGAAACAAAATGGAACCACTAACTTAAAAAAAAATATCGATCCTGGAAAAAGTTGATGAGAATCAAAGTTGTAGGAAATTAAATTTCAAGCAACTTCGGCTTGGATAATTTCTCATGAAAAATTGAAATAACATGTTATGGAAGAAACAAAATAGAACCACTAACTTATTAAAAAAAATTACGATCCCGGAAAAAGTTGATGGGAATCAAAGTTTTAGGAAATCAAATTTCAAACAACTTTAGTTCCGATAATTTCTCATGTAAAATTGAAATAACACAAGTTATCGAAGAAACATCATGGCACCACTGGCTTATCATAAAAATATCGATCCTAGAAAAAGTTGATGAGAATCAAAGTTGTAGGAAATCAAATTTCAAGCAACTTCGGCTTCGATAATTTCTCATGAAAAATTGAAATAACAAGTTATGGAAGAAACAAAATAGAACCACTAACTTATGAAAAAAATTACGATCCTGGAAAATGTTGATGGGAATCAAAGTTTTAGGAAATCAAATTTCAAACAACTTTAGTTCCGATAATTTCTCATGTTAAATTGAAATAACACAAGTTATCGAAGAAACATCATGGCACCACTGGCTTATCATAAAAATATCGATCCTAGAAAAAGTTGATGAGAATCAAAGTTGTAGGAAATCAAATTTCAAGCAACTTCGGCTTCGATAATTTCTCATGAAAAATTGAAATAACAAGTTATGGAAGAAACAAAATAGAACCACTAACTTATTAAAAAAAATTACGATCCTGGAAAAAGTTGATGGGAATCAAAGTTGTAGGAAATCAAATTTCAAACAACTTTGGTTCCAATAATTTCTCATGTAAAATTGAAATAACACAAGTTATCGAAGAAACACCATGGCACCACTGGCTTATTATAAAAATATCGATCCTAGAAAAAGTTGATGAGAATCAAAGTTGTAGGAACTCAAATTTCAAAATAATTTCTCATGAAAAATTGAAATAACAAGTTATGGAAGAAACAAAATAGTACCACTTACTTATTAAAAAAATATCGATCCTAGAAAAAGTTGATGAGAATCAAAGTTGTAGGAAATCAAATTTCAAGCAACTTCGGCTTTGATAATTTCTCATGAAAAATTGAAATAACAAGTTATGGAAGAAACAAAATAGAACCACTAACTTATTAAAAAAAATTACGATCCTGGAAAAAGTTGATGGGAATCAAAGTTGTAGGAAATCAAATTTCAAACAACTTTGGTTTCGATAATTACTCATGTAAAATTGAAATAACACAAGTTATCGAAAAAACATCATGGCACCACTGGCTTATTAAAAAAATATCTATCCTAGAAAAAGTTGATGAGAATCAAAGTTGTAGGAACTCAAATTTCAAAATAATTTCTCATGAAAAATTGAAATAACAAGTTATGGAAGAAACAAAATAGTACCACTTACTTATTAAAAAAATATCGATCCTAGAAAAAGTTGATGAGAATCAAAGTTGTAGGAAATCAAATTTCAAGCAACTTCGGCTTTGATAATTTCTCATGAAAAATTGAAATAACAAGTTATGGAAGAAACAAAATAGAACCACTAACTTATTAAAAAAAATTACGATCCTGGAAAAAGTTGATGGGAATCAAAGTTGTAGGAAATCAAATTTCAAACAACTTTGGTTCCAATAATTTCTCATGAAAAATCGAAACACTTAACACAAGTTATCGAAGAAATATCATGGCTCCACTGTCTTCAAATATGGAACCACTAATTCCCACCTTTTCATTTACTGAATGAGCACCCAGTTGGAGTGACGCAAAAAACTGATCAGTTTAACTGACCGTGTGTGCCCACCTTTACCAATTTAGTGCAGTCAAGTTTGTTTATCTCGTAATTTTAGTGCGCGATTAGTCCCGTAGTATAATAATAATGTGTTCAAATCGCGAAAGCTTAAAATCAACACAAGTCAAGAATGGCTTCATATTTTAAACAATCATTGTTTGAAGATTACCTACCTACCTATAGGTCGCGCCACACAAGTTGGCGGATGTGAAGTTAGCTAGAAGCTGCGCAATATCGAATCCTGACTGAAGCTCGCATAAAGCCGCGCGTTGATTGGCTATTGCGCAGCTTGTAGCTAACTTCACATCCGCCAACTTGTGTGGCGCGGCCTATACGAAGTATGTTGAAAAAAAATATTGTACCTACTCGTTCCTATATACAAATTAAACCACAGCTGTTTCAAATTCGTGTTAATAAGATGAGTTACCTACTAAAATATTTTGTTTCCAGGTTTTTTATTAGTAAGTACCTACTTAAGCCAAGTCAAAATTCGTCTTTTCAAGCGACAACGACGATGTACTTAACTAAAGAAGCAACATTGAATGGACGCATTCCATTTGAAAGCATCGTCAATGGGGATCTTAACACGAGAGATACTATCTAGTACCTACTATAGCTACTAAGTATATCTAGCGTCTTCCTTGATGTGTCCGTCAAAGGCGAATCTGGCTACCTTAAGTTATAAGCTCTAATGTTCGAGCCACTGGACCAGTAATTCTAGCGGCCTAGAGCCACGCTCCGTTATTTCAAGGAGCTGGGTTGGCTCAGAACGCTAGAAGGGGAAATGCACAAAACACCCCATGCGGGACGTCAGTGCAGGACCTATCGCCCGCACACCGAATAAAAAGATTTAATGTGACCCGCACATCTAAATTCGTTTTTACTATCCGAGATATAAGAATGATAATGGAAAATGGTGAAGGAATTTCCGTGCGCTAAGCAGGGTTGCGCGTGGAGGACTTAACATAGGACTGCCTGATATGAAAATTAGGTACTAAAGTAACAATATAACAAATTCCATGATAACTGTGGTTAGATATGGGCTATGGGTGGGGGGTTAGTTAAAGACATTACCTACCTATACAGCGGATTTATCATCAACCCCCCGAATGTCTTGTTGTGACTTTTTCACCATACATACTTGGCTTGGTTGAAGCTGAAAAAAACGCTCGTTTGTTGCAATGTTAATTAAACTCGTAATCATTTTATTTAGTTGTGCTAGATATTCCCAATATCTTGACTAATATACTTAAGCATCCACCCAACTAAAAAGGCATGTATCTCACATAAAAAAACCGATCCATCTCCGCACTAACCAGATCCATCTCCTAAGGCACGGAGCTAATCTAGACACCTAATTGATATTCAGCGTCGTGTTCCGTACAATTTGCAGAAGCGTCCGCGCGCCGTCCGCCGGTCGCCCGGCCGAAGCAATTAGCGAAATGGATTCCGGAAAGGCGAACGCACTCGCGTGGGTCGCGGCTCGCGTCGTCGCCGACCTCCTATTAATAGTACGAGTCGAGCGGGTAATCAATATTCGCTGCAGACCAACCCTCGCCCGCATCGCGCTTCCAGGAAGCAGCCGCGAGCGGGGGCCGGCCGGGCCGCGTGTCCCGGCGCCGCGCCTCCATAAATCTCGAGGGCCGCGCCGCTCGCCGCTCCCTTTGTTTTTTTTGCTGCTCTCGGTAATAAGATCGCGAGCGACGGCGGCAGGTATAGACGCGAGCAGCGTCGACCACACGGTCGGCGTCACCACAGAGGCCTGCATGATGCTTTTTGCAAACGTAAACTGCAGTTTCCGTGTATAGTCTGGATCACACATCTTGGAGGCTGCTGATAACCCAATCCGTACTGAAGCTCACTAACAACTGCGCGATGATTGGCTTATCCGCAGCTTGTTGTGTTGTGTGATTCAGACTACCTGTATGGTGTATTATAAATACTCACTTTTAATATTACACTAAACCAGAAAACGCAAATAAAGAATCAGCTATTCCATTAATTCTCTTGACAATCAATGAGCTTTTTGTACGAGAACAGCTGATTTTTTCGTTGTTTGTAAATTAAACATTGTTAACAACGATCAGTAGATGACCACATGGTTATCTGCTGGCCAATCGCACTAAAAAATTACAACTGAACTACAATTGAACTTTAACCGAACTTCTACTTTTTGTCTATTTTCGTATCGCACTAATGATTCTGACTAAAGTTGAAACGCAACTCGATCAGAGTTGGAACGTAACCGGTGTCAAATGAACGGTTGGTGTATGATGTTTAGCGCAATACCTAATTCCTTGAAGCTGAATCGAAACTTAACTACATTTGCAACCGAACTTAAACTGAATTACAGATGGAACGCAGCTGTTAAAAATTAGTGCGATTGGCCTGCAGCTTACCTTGTACTAAACTAAAAGAGGTTGATTCAGTTGATTCAGTTCAGACCATCATTATAAACAACTTTTGTTATTTTCAAACTTTCGCGATTTGAGCACATTATACTACTATATTAAAACGGGACTTATCGCGCAATAAAACAAAAAAGTCGGGAGAAAGAGAAAAAGAGGTATTTATTAATATATATCTCATGTTTTATTGCGCGATAAGTCCCGTTTTAATATAGTAGTATAATAAACAACTTTTCCTTTGGAGCCAACTCAAAATTCGAGAACAAAAAATCAGCTGTTCCATACAAAACTGCCACTCGGAATTGACAAAATGTATTTGTTCATAATGATGGTCAGTCTGAACAATAATCTAAATCTCTCGGCTTAGTACACCAGTTCTGGATAACCCTGTACAACTGAAACTTTGAATATCCCCGCATTTAGCCATACAACATCACGTACAAATAAAGAAATTCCTTTTATATGTATGGCACATGGTGTCTCGCGCGCCGAAAAGGCCTCTAGATCTCCACGTCCGTCGTCATCGCCTATCTAACGCGCAGTATACTGAGTGTGAGTTTTGTCGTAAACATGACGCGGTCGCCGCGAGCGCGTAAGCATGTAATTTGTATGAAGAAATGTACAGCGCCACCAGCGGCGCGTTTTTGAAACACAACAAGCTCATACAAATTACGTACTTACGCGCTCGCCGAGGAGCGCGTCATGTTTACGACAAAACTCACACTCGGCCTACAGATGTACATTTTGAAAGTTCGATTTCGGCGACGACGCTCGACGGGTGAGTCACAGCGGGCGCGGACGGCGGATGTAATTAGTCGTGGAGATAATCGCTCGGCGGCGGCTCGTTACCGCCGGCTCTGTGTACGCAACTCCACGTTTACAGAATTAAAACTTTGAGGCGACTGCCGCACGTCGCAGCGCCGCGAACTTTATAATTTGATCGGTGGAACCCCGAAAAAGCCCATGGGCGCAGGCTCGGTGTTCCAATAAGCCCTTGTTTACATAGAACCACATTTGTACCAAGTTTATAAGCCTTTCTCTTTAGAAGTACTCCATTATATGATATTCGGAGGTAAAGACACAAGACCCGAAAAAAAATCTGCTCACCTACGTCTTTTTTTCGCGATTTCGGAGATGGTTTCAGAATAACAAGCCGTATTTTGCCTTATTTTGGGTTCCTAGAGAGGATATGAAAGCCGTACCTATAATACGGTAAAAGCTGTATCAGGAGCATCACTGGGTAGGTACCTATCTAACTAAAGGTGGGTTTCGATAAAGGCTCGCGTATGGCTGGCAGTACATTATTCAACGGCACACCGCTCCCCGGGCGGCGGGCGCGGCGCGGCGGGCACCGTTCCACATTCAGGTAATTACTCGGTATAATCGCGACCACATGTGCAATGAATAGTAATGTCGCAAGGCGGGCCTGATAACAGATCACGGACAACCGTACACTCACCGAGAGATAACGCGACCGACGTTACGTAAGAGTCGGTCGACATGGTGCGGTGCGCCTGCTGCGCCGTTCTGTCGTCCTTCATAAGGGCCTATAGCGCTCATAGCTTACTTTAACTAGGTAGATGTTTGTGAGCGATCACTAAAACTAACCATCAACGGTCGGCACGCACAGTCATTCGATGGGTGACCGCGGATGAAGTTTTTTTTTTTTATTTCAAATAGGTTTGCGTTTTACTACACACTGCCTGATGTTAAGCAGATATGCGGTCTAGGATGTAGAACGCTTACCTAGAAGATACCTATTTACTCGAGATTTGAAGACACCTACATTGTAATTTAACGGATAGACAGACTCAGGCAAAGCGTTTCACATTCTGGCAGTTCGTATGAGGAATGTGGACTCAAAACGCTTGGTTCTAACGCGTGGGATGTCCACCATAAAAGGGTGGCGCTTTGGTCGCGTCTGTCTAGTCGTACGATAGAAGAAAGGGGCAGGTGGGACCAGATACAAGCTTCGTAATATCCAAAGCGTTGATTGGATGTTGCGCAGCTTGTAACTAATATCCGCACAGAATAGTCTAATATAGGCCCTCTAAGAATTTCAATTTCAATGATAGGCTACACGCACAATAAAAAGCCACACGTTGTGGTGCGCTGCTGCACTGCATCTACCTACACTGCACTTGGACCTCTCGATCTCAGAAACGAAGCGGGAATGTGACGCTTTGCCTGAGCGATATGTTTATCAGAACCTGTGGAGGCGCCGTCACGCCGTCACGCCGCCGCCATCCACCTTTGCGGCAAAATCACCGTGTGGACCGGCAGTAATCGGTACCTAAACTCCACAATTACGAGTCGTATTTACGTGGCATAAAAACCGAAGGGTCCAATTAACGCACGGAACGAGCGGGTCTCACGCGAGCGCGACATCGCCACCGCATCGATAAATTGCCTCGTGTTTTTTGTCCGCGGATCGCGAGTTGTCCGTAGAGCAAGTATCTACAGAGGAAGCGGTGTCTCTGCCAAATGGCGCGTGATAAAACACGAACAAATTGTTCAAAAGATTTCTGTCGAACATTAGAGCGGTAGTTTGCGAAAATAGATGCAAAACTGTAAATGACAAAGTTTCTGTTAATATTCAAGTATCGGACCTACATAACATACTACGATATTGAAAAGTTACTACCTATAATCCTACCGCTTAGCTCAGTATGCTGAGTGTGAGTTTTGTCATAAACATGACGCGTTCTTCAGCGAGCGCGTAAGCATGTAATTTATATGAAGAAATATACAGCGCCGCTAGCAACGCGTTTTTTAAACACTTTGTGCGAGTGCAAGTTTATACAAATTACATGCTAACTCGCTCTTCGAAGAGCGCGTTATGTTTACGACAAAACTCACACTCAGCATACAGTCCTCTCCTGCGTGGTGGCTAGAACTGAGTTAAGCGGTTATACGAACCTATGTGACTACCAAATTCTATTAGAAGTTATAAATCTCAAAAATCATACTTCTCTATAATAATTTAATGTAAAGAATTGCGTGTTTGTTCGCTTTATTAAAAAGCAAAGACACTATAGACTCGAAACGATTCTTTTCATGACTTCTATTTTTTACTTTCGCTAAGCGCGAAGCCAATGACGTTTCTCCACCTATATCTACGGAGCAACCCTTCACTAGGGAGCGGCGTCGCTGTCCTCGGTTTCTCACGAATATCCGCGGTTCTCGGCTCGGGTAATAAGAGTAATAGTTCTTTATCGCGGCCGACGCGACGGGTGCAGGCTGCAGGCCGCGCAAAAAACGGACCCTTTCGATAAGGTACGTCCTGTTCTACCCGACTCGCGGCATGCTACGTGACTTCGCATTCCCCCGACATGCCCGCGACCGTTTCATTATTGGACTCTGAATAATAGACATGATGACTAAAAACAAAAATTGATTAAGACAACCGTCAAAGTACCGCGTGACGTCACAAGTGCCATACAAATGTATAGACTTCTGTAAGATAGGTGACCCCCACTCCCAAACTTTGACAAGGTTCATCTTTGTCATATGTCGTTTGATTAACAAATTAAAAAATACGTGTCCAATACTTTTTGATAATCTAACTCAGGGACTAATTATAATAATATTTTTTACCAAGTTATCATGCCTATTAAACAGCTCGAATAGGTATGTCACTTACTCGAAAAGATATTTAGGTAGATAGGCAAGGAGGAGATCTTTGGACAATTTATGCAGTTTAATTTTTGTCTGTGTCTTGTTTTTGTCTACAAGTTACGCCTTGTACAAGTAGGGCACTAGGCCCAATTTATGAAGGCGCCATCGTAAATTTAATAGCAACGTAAAAAGTGTTTTTATCTATCTCGAATGTCTAAAGTGAAAAAGAAACAAAAATATTCTTAATTGCTAAAATAACTACGATGGGGCCTTCATAATTGGACCTGAATAGCTTGAACAAATAATGTAGATTTAGAGAAGTAGGCAAGGAGGCACCTCCGCCACTTTTACATGCTGGCCGAAACTGCCGGTTACTTCATTGTACTTTTAACTATCCTATTGATTTGTACCCATGCATATATGGGTACAAATGAATAGGATGATAGCAAATATGTATTTGTTTATGAATTATGAAGAATACTATAGAAAATGTATCATTTAAATTATATTGTTCTGTCTTAGAGATTAGACTGAACATTTTTGGCGTAATTGCATACCTATACCTACCTATGCCAACAAATAGTCAACATGCACAAGAAACTCGTTAAAAACTATTAATCGCGGTAAAAATCCAGTTCCTAACCACTTCTATATTAAGCTTAATGGTTTTAGCGTAATCAGGACTTCGAGGAATTAATAATAGCCCTTCGTCTAACCTACCGCAGCAAAACTATGCACTCTTATCTACGTTATCAATACAATTACCACGGTCTGAAAGAAACTGATAGGATTGCAATGCTATTAGCATAAGTCATCGACTTGTGGAGAAACTGGAGTCGTAACAGTCATAGTGTGTCGCATCGCGATAAGCTTGGGATTGCCTGTTTAGGTCTAGACTCTATTAAAGCGAAGCGAGACTGGATGGAGCGTTAGCTATTAAGCCTACTTCATAAATGACAAATTGCTTAGCTAAAATGAAACGGTGAGAAAAGCGAAGCGAAGGTGTTTTTTCTTCTCGCTGAGATTGTTTGATTTCTGGGCTAAAATCTTTACCAAATGGAGCCCCAACTCGATGTGACTTCGTGGCAGACCCCCTACTAGATGGCGAGACGAACTGAACACCTTTGACCCAAATTGGCAGGAATCAGCACAAGACCAACAAAACTGAAAATCTCGAGAGGAAGCCTTTCCCCAACAATGGGACAATACAGGCTCATAAACAAACAAAACAACAAGTAATCTTGTGCTGCATCGGTCTTTTTAATAGTTTACTGCTAAACATCATCCTATTCATGAAAGGAAACCAATAACACACCATTTCTGCAATGGTTTCACGCTATGTCCCGCTCTGCCCCGCTCTACTCCGTTCTGCTTTGGTAGAGTCAGGGCTTAACGAGCACTATACGTTTCACTTCCATTTAGTTATTTACACAATCTGTATCTTTTCACTGAGAAATCAATACGAGTGAAGAAATCGAGCATGGCTCACATACTCAGGTGGATTTAGATAGAGCAGATATCCAAACAATTGCAATCACTATCTTTCAATTTGACGAAACGAATGGGATGTTAGGCTGAACATAACACTGCCAAAAAAGCACTTCGACTTAAAATGTTTTAAGTGATTTTACACTTAACATTCCCATATAGAATGGTTGACATTTTGGTAGTTCAGCATTTTGAGCTCTGGAACTATTTAAACAACTAACCTTGAACGATATAATGATAGGTACATAGTTCATCAGTACAATGAGAAATTTTACAACCGATAAACGGCGAAAATTGAATTAATGTTCAATTACATAATTCAAGGGTAATTATAGATAAGGGCTTGAAGGGGTACATCTGGTATATCAAGACAAAACAGCGAACCAGGTATTACTACTAAAGCTCCGAGTACAACTCATAACCTTAAAACAAAGACACACTTACCAACCTTGTAATTCGAAATTGGGATAAGGTCATGAATAATAAGTAATTCTTACTTACATACTGACCACTTTTTAGCTCGAATGTAAGTAATGTACCTACCTACCTACTCGTATGTAATCATCCTTCTGAGCATTTAGCAGAACAGTAGCAGAGCAAAGAGTGCGTAAGCACGAATATGTACATTGTACAAATATATACGATCGCAAAAATACATAAGAGCGAGGCAGATGGCACAGTGGAAAAGGTACCTAAGGGTATCCTCTTCTACTGGGTACTACTACTAGGTATACCCAGAAAGTGAAAGAGCTATAGATGTCTGTGGACGATGATAAAACTAGCTACCGCGTAAATATGAACGAAAGAAATATCAAACACGAACATGTGTGCGAATTTTAGGTATCAGAAGGAGCAAATTTCATTAATCTCTCGCTGACAGCCCAGCACAATAACCAAGCCTCGAAAGAATACCTCAGTAGGCTCGATTCATAAATCTCTTGTCTAGATCGTAAATTGGTGTCCGCTCCGCACCTAAAGGCGGAGCGGCATTCCTAAGCGTTGCTAATGTTACAAATCTCGTACATTATGGTGCGCATCCACGAGTAACTGTTGGTCTGTAGCCGAGGGTAAACAAGTAAGGTCGTCCGGAGTTATGGGCGAAAGCTAATACGGTGATATTGCCGCCCGTACCGTAAGACGTACATATGTAGAGGTATAGCACGCTATACGACGCGACGCCTACTATACAGTGCAGTGGTCTTGCACGTTTTTACGTAACGCGAGTTGCGATCGGGCACGCTCTCATGTTTATAATTGGCGATACGACGACGACAAAAGCTCTGATATCCGACGATTAAAGGCCGATTCACACATATCAGTCAAGCCACCTCACATGTCAGTGACTGTGATTGCCGGTGACGGCACTGACATGTGGGGATACGTTCATAGAGATATAAGAAAGAATATTTGACGGTGCCGGAACTGTGATGTCATGGTGGCTTAGCAGAAATGTGTGAATCGACCTTAACTCAGTTCGGAAAAAGGAATTTAAAACTGTTATTTCGGATGCATGGTGGCGCGGCGTGATGAAATGTTTGATTTGATTGTATTTGAATTACTTGGTAATTCGAGATTTCCATGACTGTGAAATGTGGCAAAGCAATAATTTTCGAGGAAAATTCGGCGTCACAGGCAGTTTTTATTTTTTGTAAACAAAAATAACAATCTTCTTTAAGCTCATTAGTCACAATGTACTCTAATCGCTACCGAATAATGAAAACAATAGAAATAATACTTTTACAATTCATTACTAAGTAAGGGTGCACCTAGTTGATTGTTGTTGCCTGACCTGCGTGTGTTTCAAATCATTTTACTATTACAGTTGTTTAAGGCATCTGCCGAAGTTTACCGAACAGAACCGAACGAGTGCGTAGACCGGATATAATTTGTAATCTCTTATCCTTTGTCAATGTTTGGCCGTGTCGTGTGTAGTAAAAGGCACGAGGCGGGCCGCAGCGGGCGGCGTCGTCGTGGCGGTGAATTATCGGCGGCCGCGCCGGATGGCGTTCCTCGCTCGCATTTACATTCACGCATTTTACGCGGCCGTCAGCGACGATCGCCGCCTCCGCGCCGCGCCGCCGCCATTAGCGCGAAACAGATACGAGCCGACACAGCTCTACCACCTATAGCTCTTATATCCACTGCCTATGTGGGTAAACAAGCGGCGTCTGACGGTTTTGCCCGTAATTCTTTAGTGGGTAGGGTCTTACTGTGATATATTTTATTATGTATACATATATGCGAACATACGCATCTCTAATAGCCTGTGTTATATCGATAGATAAACAAGCAGCGTCTGATGGATTTATCTGCAATTTTGGAGCTGTAGGTAATGTAGTCTCTCAGTGCGACACAGATACGAGCCCGACACAGCTCTACCACCTATAGCTCCTATATCCACTGCCTATGTGGGTTAACAAGCGAAAGCAGGCGGTTTTGTTCGCATGATTTTATACTGTGCTTAAAAGTGAGCTAAGCTAAACCAAGAGTCCCGCGAATTTTGATCTATGCTGAAGTCTGATAAACGGGGCACAGATACGAGGACGACACAGCTTTATCATCACTTTTAGCTTAGTACTGTCAATGTGGGCATTTGGGCAAACAAGCTGCGTCGGACGGCTATGCTCGGGAGTACTCGGGACTAAAGGAGTTGGTAAACTTTTTATATGGGAGGCGGTCCTTGAAAACCGGCAGCGATGCGAGCTGTATTAATGTTTAGTGCCATATTTAAGAATATTATTTCACGCAAAAACATGTTTTTGTGTATCGCCGTTTTATTATAATATCTCTTTTTTATTTCACTAAGTAGAAAATATTAAGACTGAACTGGTAATACTAAGAGGAGGTCTACGTTGTCTACGTATCAGACAGGAATCTTCAAACAACCAATAGCGGGCTGGTATTTTAGAGTTTGACATTTATTTATTTTTTAAAACATGGCGACCAGCCCTCTATTGGTTGTTCAATATTGACAATGTCATTTCTTTTTGCTGTTTTATAATGTCACTGTCAGGTTTTTTTTTCAATTTAGGCTTAATGCAGTTATTTGGTGTAGCACATAGTTCATTTTTCTAATGTTTTTAGAACCCATTTAAAAATTAAATGGCGATGAAAAAAATTCTAAAAAATATGTGTTTGAAAAGATAATTATATAAGCTTTCTATTGGTATATATTTTGTTTCTGCAAGATTTCAAAAACCGCATCTTTTCCATATCCTTTAGTCTTTATAATCATAGTCGCAGGTGTTTTCGCAATGTATGAGTTGATCCAACTTTTGGTGGACCTAGAGCTAGAGCGACTAATCTCTACCACTAGATATATTATACAAGTTAGCCTGGGTAACCGGTAAAGGTGCGTCGTTATATTACAAGATTGATTTGAACCCACACCTTGCATTTCATTAAGCTTGCACACCATCCATCCAAACTATTCTGACGCTATGACAAAACTGATAAACAGACGTGTACGGTGTAATACGAACACAACGCGTACGAGCTAGTCTGGGTAGCCGCAGCCTTTAAAAGTGTCTAAATTCTACAGGCAGTAGCTAGGCTCTATTTAAAGCTATATACTTAAATGTGTGGGCCAACTATTAATGTCGAAGGCGCAAAGCCGAGAAAACTGCTTTATTGATTGAAAAATTGGTTAGATGCCTTATAATTTTCACTAAGTTTCACACCATCCATACAAATATTTTCTCATCCTACAACAAAACTGATAAACAGACGGGCAATACGAACCCAACATAACGCGTACGAGCTAGTCTGAGTAGACGCTGTATCTGTAGGTGTCTACAGGTTGTAGCCAGGCTCTGTACGCTGTACTTATATATGTGGGCCAACTACAATGTCGAAGGAACACATCCGAGAAAAATGGTTTACTGATTGAAAAATTGGTTAGATGCCTTGCATTTTCATTAAATTCCCACACCATCCATCCAAAATAGTCGCTTGCTACGATTAAATCAACAAACAGACGTACAATACGAACCTAACATAATGCGTACGAGGTAGTCTGGGTAGCCGCGGCCTCTGTAGGTGTCTACAGGCTGTAGCCAGGCTCTCTGTACGCTGTATTTAAAGCTGTGTATGTGTGGGCCAGCTATAATGTCGAAGGGGCACGGCCGCGAAGATTGCCGCCATCAATCGCGCGGCGACATGTTGCGCGATCGGTATCTCTTGCAGCTCTCGGATTTCGTAAAAGGCGAAGAATGGATAGAAATATAGGCCGGGAATAAATCCTATTAGGTAGCCGAAGTGGCGGTTTGGACCTATCTATCGATTGTTTGTATCATTAGAAGTGTCGTAAGAAGAACGAGGTTGAGATGATTCTTTAGTTGAGCATAAAAGCTCGAAACGGGCCTTTTGTCTCGTTTGTAGATAAATTAAATACTTTGGCCAAATATTGGGAGAAATTAAATAATACTTTTGACCTTTAACATGATGAACAAGAATAATATAAGGATGCTGACTTATATAGATGAGATGGTGAAGTGAGATAATAGAGCTCAATTATTTTCTAATTTCTCTTTCATCTTTCATTACATGTTCCACGTTTCTAACTCAAGCTACATTCCAACCTGAGATTTACATTTGTTGTCCAATAAATTATATTATGGATATAATTAGAATGTATCCCACTTCTGAACATGCATGCTTCTTAATTCTTATTACGAAAAATGCTAAACCATAATCCATTACAGCCAGTACAGATGCAGGCTAACAGACTTCACATATCTATAACATGAAGGAGCTAGACATGCTGTTTTGCACACGATGATAGTTGCATTCAGGTAGCAACTAACCACTAACTCCCACTACTTACAATAATTATAGCTGTTCGCTTTTTGTCAAGCTACATAAGCTCCCGCTTACACGCAAAACCCGAAATGCAAAAAACGCCAAAACCGGGCGTCACCACGTCACCAGACACATGTAAAATGCGAATCGTGCGATCGATATGACAGCGGCATTAGCGATGCAGACAACACGCGCCAACAGGTTCAAGGTCACTGCCAATGTTATTTGACTACGAGTTACAACAAAACGTGGCGTTGTGGTAGTACGATGTATTCAAAACAATATTATTATGTACCTATACGAAAATACCAAGCCGGCTACATGCGAGAGCGTAACGTAACTTCAAATGTAGAGTTTTTAAAAAACGCCAGCGGGACTCGCAATCAGAGTACAGCAGTACAAGCAAGTATCAAGTGTGAATAAAATTCACGGTCATTGATTTGCTAAACACTTTAGATCGTCAAATATCTAACTAGTGGTCCGCCCCGGACATGGACCTCGCGCTATTCATATTTTATATCATAAATAGCTACTGAAATTTAAAAAAAGGAACTATATATGTTATACAAGTTAGCGATTTGTTGAAAGACATAGGTAGATAACATTCGGTGAAATCCGCAACTCCCGCAGAAAGTGGCGCCGTTTTGCCTCTTTTTACCTCGTATCTTCGCAACCACTGAACAGAAGATGCTCATATTCGAGTTTAAAAATTCTATTAATATAAACTACGTTCATGCTAAATTTGATGGAGATCGGTTGAGCGGTACTGAGTTATCGTCGAACAAAATATACAAAACATACACCCAAGTGCCGGGCTCGTCCCAGTAGACTGAGAGTTCAGTTACGCTCGGTCAATGACTAATAATTATCACAATGCTAAAGGAAATGGGTGCATTTTACAGTTCAAAAGCCAAAATTGTAAGAACCCTAGCTTGGTAAATTGTTGCGAACTTTTCAAATAATCGCACATACATAACACAAAGCTCTAAGTTATCCATTCTACTATCCTTATTCCTAACATTAAAATCTGAGAGTGTGTTTATTATTTGTTATTCTTTCAAGGAGCAAAAGAGCAACGGATATAGTTGATTTTCGTCAAGTAAACAGTTCAATGGTCGGAGAGTGTCTTATGCCACTTCTTATTCCGAAAAAAAAAGGTTCCAATGAGATAGGACAAAAATCAAAATAACACGCGGGCGAAGCCTTTGCTTGCGTGCACAAGCAAAAGCTAGTCAACCAACGTAGTCTCTTCTCTTTTTATCTATACGCGTAGCTGGCTACCGCCAACAACGCTGACTAGTCAAATCGCTAATTACCACGGTTCCACAAAAACCCAGGGGTGCATTTAGCGATTTCGCCACGGCCCCGGCTGGCCCAATGATGGGTATCCAGGGCATTGTTTCCGCGATCCGCGTGTACCTGCCTTCTCATTATCCTTATAGCGCACGCGCAGAATATGGACACAGATGTATAACTTTGATGCGACCGAATAATTCTTGAGGATTAGATTGCCTCATGTCACTCTCATATCGAGCTTAAAAATAAAAAGCACAATGTAGAAGTAATAGTAAATGACGACATTCAGTGATAATTATTTACTTAACCCTTAATTTGGCAAACAAAAAATCATTATAAAACAGGATTTTTTTTAATAGATCTCTTTAATGCCTCCCTAAATAATAAAGAAAAATTATGAAAAAAAATATCCCCTGAAAGATTTCCTGAAAAAACAATATTAATTATACTCAACAAAATCGGATATTGCAAGATTGACTTATTGTTAATTATGTTAAGCCGGCTCAACAAGATGCATTAAAGCAAAGGAAAGCTTAAAATCAAAACAGACTCAGTGTCATATTTATTGAATGATATAGGTACAAAATTTAATCAGTTTTGTGGTGATAATTGAAATGAAAGTTAGGTCCTTTGACAAAACAAAGTCTCACATTACATTTCAGGCAGCACATCGTAGTGAAACCCTTTTTGCAGTATGTGCATCGGCCATATTCTGTTCCATGGTCTGGGAAATGGTCCATTGGTCGATTGGAATGGTCAAATCTGACTTCATCTATAGGACAACACCGTGTAGGTTTCTTAATTTTGTCCTTATTTCTCAGGTCTTTTACACAGCTTGCCTCAACATTCCATCCTTTCTTTATCAAGGCTTTAAAAAAGTCCAGTCTAAATAATTTTAACAGTCTAAATAATTTTAACAGTTTCTTCAACCCCTTTCTGGAACTATCCCGCCTCTAATAACCGGATTCAAGGACAGAATACGTGTTTGTATATTCACAAATTTCAGAAAAATGTTCTTCAAGGAAAAAGTCACAGTGGTTGTTGTCGTTTGTCAACATTCCGTTGTGAATATGGCATAGTTTTGGGACAAGAATTACCGATATCGTCATCAGAACAGTAAATATTAATTTCTGCAAGACATGAGTCAATTGAAAATGCTTCAGAGGACGTTGAAATTCGACGTCGATTAATGCCCATAATTCTCTTTTCACCTTCATTTTCGGAACTTGTCGCCCCACTAACATCAGATCCCGCATTTTCCGGCGGAATCGAGGCAAGTATTCGACTTGATCTTGAATTCTGTAAATGTAAAAGTTACTAAATGCATAAAAAAAAGAAAAAGCAAAACCCACAACATGCAACTATGTTGAGAATACTCAACACACAGAACTTACCTATCATCAAACTTTGTTGAGTGGGCTTAACACTTTTCTCAGAGGCCTACCGTATCCTTCCTTGATGGGTTGAGTGCTTGAAAAATAAATAGAGACAAAGTTTTTACACACATCATCCGATTTAAACTGTTACTTTCACATTTTATGCACATTTAACTATTTAAAAAATATTTTTACCTGAATAATTCAAAGAGCTCTCCGTTTGTTCGCCATCTTGACGCTCTAATGTCAAAAATAGTGTTGATACACGCTAAAGATAAAAATTCCTCAAAAATAGATAACGTAAGAAATCATTAACGATTCCAAACTAAACCATTGAACGCACAAATAAATTGTAATTTTTTTTTTATTCAAACAGTTGAGTATGCTTAACAGTATCAAATTAAGGGTCTATACATTTACCATGTAAACTGTACTAGCCTTTTTTTAATAGTCCACTGCAGGACGTAGGCCTACCCACGAAGGGTGTTTGGGCCAAATCCACCACGCTGGCCCAGTGCGGGTTGGTAGATTCACATACGCCATCGAATTTCTTCTACGGACGTATGCAGGTTGCCTCATGATGTTTTCCTTCACCGAAAAGCCAGTGGTGTGAAATTCCGTACATAAATTCCAAAGAAATCATTGGTACGGGATCGGGGATTTGAACCCACGACCTCACGATTGTAAGGCGGGTGTCGCTACCTCTAGACCACCACGGCTTTTTATACCTTTACATTTACCATAATCCGAATTAATTGACTATTGATAGAACTCCGCGCTCAGTTTTATCCCATAACCGTATTCATTTATTTGCCGAGTAAGTAATATATGAGAAGATGATGAGTTATTGTAAACTTACACGGAAACGTATAACACACTACACACACACGAAAAGCTTCCGCACGTGTCAACGTAAAAAAAAATGTACGTATTGTATGAGACTCGTCTCGATTCGTCTATCTGCTGCATCCTAGTCTGCTCCATAAAAACTACTGCGTATTCCACGGCTCTACCTGAGGCGCGAAGGAGGGACGTGGTCGCGGACGCCGCGTTTTTTCCACCATAATGCCCGCGACGCGACGCGACGTTGCCACTACCTACCGGTAATTTTATTGTTACTCTTCTTGCCATTAGCGTCTTTGCGAGTGGTGAACTCTAACAATACATGACGTCCACAGAGCAGAGAACACCCTTGTTCTCTGATCTGTGATGACGTCCTTAGGAAAAACTACTATGTACTAAACTCGTCTCAACTTGCCCTTCTGTCGCATCTTAATCAGTTCTATAGAAACTACCGCATATTCTGCGGCTCTACCTGAGCCGCGGCCGCGGGCGCCGCATTTTTTCCACCAAAATACGCGCGACGTGACGCGACGTTGCCTCTATCGGTAATTATTATTACTATCCCGCTTGTTGTTAATTATCTAACGTCCGTCCTTTCGTTTACATAATATCAGACCTTTTCATCTGTCGCATCTTAGTCAGTTCTATAAAAACTACTGCATATTCTGCGGCCATACCTGAGTCACGGTCGCGGACATGGCATTTTTCCCAGCATAATGCCCGCGACACGACGCGACGTTGCCGCTTCCGGTAATCATTGTTACTCTCCCGTTTGTTGTTAATTATCTAGCGTCCGTGAGTCCATCCTTTCGTTTACATAATATCAAACCTTTTCATCTGTCGCATCCTAATCTGCTCTATAGAAACTACTGCATATTCTGCGGCTCTACCTGAGCCGCGGTCGCGGACGCCGCGTTTTTTCCACCATAATGCCCGCGACGCGACACGACGTTGCCTCTACCGGTAATTATTGTTACTCTCCTTGTTATTAGCGTCCGTGCGTGTAGACTCTTATTATTTTATGGCAGACTAGCCGAGATCCGGCTCGCTAGAGCTGGTTGCTCCAACAGGTTATTTGTGTGAAAAAGTAGCCAACACATGTGGGAGCCATGGACTGAACGGGTAAAAATAAGCAGTAAATAGAAGAAAATAGCTACTTAATATTTATTATTTTTTATTCTCCCTTGTTACAGAACGATCCGAGTAATAACTTGCATTGTTCTGTTACGGCTTCAAATTTTTAGAATTTTTGTCGTAAATTGCAATAGTTGCTTATATTACAGCACATATTTAGTTCATCAACTTATTCGTTTTTCATCGATTGATCAAAGAGCGAAATTGCTTTTCAAAATGTACACTAGGGTCAATTATGAAGGCGCCATCGTAAAATTTAATAGAAACGTTAAAAGTGTTCCCTAACGTATCGTATCGAATGCCTAAAGTAAAAAAAAAAAATAAACAGAAATATGTTAATTAGCTATTATAATTACGATGGCGCCTTCATAATTGGGCTTACTATGTTGTAAAATCAGTAAGTGGGAATCGAACTCAATGTGAACTTCTGTTCATTTACTTATTTACTAAACTAAACATTACAATTTACGGATTAAATAGGGTCATTACTTTTATCTTTATGCCTACCGGTTGTTTTAAGTATTTCGCATTCAAATTTTTTGTTATAAAATAATAATACGATCATTAAAGATTTAATTTCCGTTTATATGCTAATCTAATCGATTTAAGATATCTGCTTATCTAAAGAGTTCGTACAAAGTACATATCGATAACGTGAGATGTCATATAGATGCATAATAATTGTTTCGTTATTGTATAAGGTTTAACCTGATAAGGCAATTTTACTCAATAAATTATAGGGCAATTTCGTTGGCAGAGTGTAATAAAGTGACTAAATATTAAGTACCTACGTAACTTTTACTATAAGAAAAATGGTTACTGAGCAACGAATCACTCTATTCAATCGGAGTTGGGATTTTTTTACGTTTTACAGCCGCAGACCTTTTTAGGTTACGTTAGGTTTTTTATTGAGTTACAGTCGAGGGAGGAGTTAGATCATCCATTAATATAATTATATTATGACACTTGAGTTCAGTGGCGTAGTTAGTGAAGTAGATGCATAATTAAGTAATAACAATAGGTATGTATTATCACTGGGTAACTGTGACTCTATCCGAGTCACAGGCGGCGCTGGGATTTTTCTTGTTTGTGTTTGGATGTTAGGTTTATACCCGCCTGCCAATAAAGGGCTATAAACTAAATTTTAATAAGCCGTGGTGGTCTAGTGGTAGTAACACCCGACCTGCAATCGTGAGGTCGTGGATTTAAATACCGATCCCGTACCAATGAGTTTCTTTGGAACTTATGTACGGAATTTCACGCCATTGGCTTTTCGGTGAAGGAAAAACATCGTGAGGCAACCTGCATACGTCCGTAGAAGAAATTCAATGGCGTATGTGAATCCACCAACCCGCACTGGGCCAGCGTGGTTGATATGGCCCAATCACCCTTCGTGGGTAGGCCTACGTTCTGCAGTGGACTATTAAAAAAAAGGCTGGTACAACTAATTTTTTGTGAATTATATAATCAAGGATAAAACAGATAAAGCTAATCTGAATCCACGTTTTATTAATTATATTATATCACTTGAATGAACCCTTGACTCTCAAACAAAGTGTTTCTGTAGGCTTTAGAGTCTAGACGATATACATATTCTAGAATATCATTGTACTCATCGTCACCCTAACTTTTACTGTGGGACTAACTACGACATCGCGAAAAAAGTCAGTTGTTCCTTACAAAAAGTTCATCAACTGTCGATAAAAGCTATGAGATAGATGAGTCCTGAAATTCTGGGCTAAGCTCATGGGGGCCGTTGATTAATCCCGTGATGGTTTTTAGCAACTTTTTCACCTCTTCCCAGGTGATGTGTGGTGAAGATGAAGTTTTTAACTAAACTATTAGACTAACAATGTATATCATCCACTGTCTTTGTTTGAAAAATGGCAGAGCGCGCCTCTCCTTGTCACAATGAAGTGACAAATATTCACAGTCGTGCGTCGCCGGCCACCGGCCAGCGTCACGCACGAGGTGATTCAAAGTCGAACACCTACTGCCTACCTACATACCGTCTACGTACATTAGTAGGTACGGAGAGTACGACGCGTAAATAGGTAGGTATGCAATAACGCTTTACACTCATTGCCCTTCACTAGGATTCCATGTGTTGAGGTGCCATAGACAGAAGAGAGAGAAGGAAATCTGCTGTTCTGTGGCCATAGAGCACATAGAAAGACAAGGACAACGAACACTCAGACCTAGACCAAATTGAAATTATGTTCTGTATAGTAGGTATTTATAGTATTTATTTATACCAGCGCAACAAAGATGCCAGAGACTAACGGAAATGAGTTGACACCATCAATATGGGACGTGAATAGATGTGTGTGCCTAAATTGTAGGTCCCGGTTGTTTTAACCGTTTAGCCATGTCAGAGGCCTTCAGGCGACCTAAAAACTCTGACACCAGGGCTAGCCACCCGGCCCATACGAACTTACTTACTTTTTAATAGATGTGCTCAATGAATCTCTTACTTAGCGTCATTACGCGACGATGGTGATACGGCGTAGGAGTATTTTTACTCTTACGCTGAAGTTAACCAGTCTACACTATCTTATTTTTCGTAAAAAAGAGTACCTATCTTCTAGTCGATAAGTGATGACACAGAACTTGTGCAACACTACCAAAAACTTATCAACAATTTGCATTGTGCTCCAGTTATCGGGTAAAAGAAAACAGGAAGACTGCAGTTCCCGCCGGGTTATTGAACGGCGAAGTGGAAAAAGTGCATAAAAGTAATAACCGAAGTAGGTAAAACTTTATTGTCCACGGCAGTTAGCGTCTTCCTGTATCGCCTCGCTTCGCTTCGCTGTGGGACATAAACCGCGGCGAGAGCTTAGAGTTTCCGCGTGAAATAATAATACTGCAGCAGTACTGTACTGTACTGTATCAGCCTTTTAATAGTCCACTGCAGGACGTAGGCCTATCCACGAAGGGTGATGGGGCCATATCCACCACGCTGGCCCAGTGCGGGTTGGTGGATTCACATACGCCATCGAATTACTTCTACGGAAGTATGCAGGTTGCCTCACGATGTTTTCCTTCACCGAAAAGCCAGTGGTGTGAAATTCCGTACATAAATTCCAAAGAACTCATTGGTACGGGACCGGAATTTGAACCCACGACCTCACGATTGCAAGGCGGGTGTCACTACCTCTACGCCACCACGGCTGCATTAATTAATTATTTAGCAGTATTAACAGCTAAATAACGGAATTGGCAGCAGACTTTCTCCAAACATAAATCAAAATCGGTAAATCCCTTTCCTTATAAAATGAACAAAGATGAGAAATGGAAAAGTAAAAAAATTAATCTCACCAAAAACATTTTCGTGAAAAATAATATGGTGCAAACACGAAAGTTTGACTTTTAAAGTTAAGTAACTTACCTTTAAAACTTTTACTTTTTAAATTTACTTTTTAACTCTACGCTACAGTTAGATACTTGGCTTGTAAGCCAACGTGGCCAGGTCAAAATATGTGGCAGTATTAATGTTGCTTATTTATGTTACTATGTGTAACTGTAATTGTATATTTATTAATCTGGAATACTCATTATTTTTAATTCATAATTACTCTATATTCATATTGTAATTATAGCATCTATGTTTCTTTTCCTGTAAAATGACTTGTATTTGCCTTGTAATTGTAATTTGCCAATAAATAATATGAGTATGAGTATTTTTTAATTTATTGGTGACTTTACCAACTAAGCAAATCTTATAACCACCTATGACGTTATAAAGGTTCTTTGTTTGAACTTTAACCTATCAAAACCGCGGAGGAAGTCCGTCAAAATTCCCATTTTGACCGAACAGTGCACGTGAGCTCTGTCCACGTGCAACAGAGGGAGCGCGCGCGAGAGCGGAGCGGAACACGGAGGACGTTTTAAACATAGAGTAATCAGACGTATAACACGGTCGATCGAAATATCCAGTATTGTACCCAAAAACAGTTTATTTTGAAACAATGATTGTACAATAACATATTATTTTTCATCACATCTATTCGAAAAGGACTAGTTGGTTCGCCATTAAGTGCGCCCAAAGGAGGTATTTTCTATAAGAGACTTTATAAGTGTGCCGGAATTATCTTTGCCGCGCACTTTTTGAATTTGGAACAAATAAGAGCGCCGGAATGAACTTTGCCGGGCACTTTTTGAATTTGGAAGTATTAGCAATGTTAGTGTTCAGCGCCAAGAAAATGAATGAAAAGAATGTAAATATAAGTTTTCATTTGTTTTATTATTAGATACCATTTAATTTCAATTTAAGTAGTTACTTCTCTACGTTTTATTAAATAATAATATTACAATAAAATATGAGGCGCCTTTTATTTTCTCATAGAGGTGATGAAAAGTAGAGTGTACCACTCGGGCGCAAAATATATTTTTGGCTTGGGCGACGTACTTTGAATCCCTCGCTACGTTCAGGATTCTACTAAAGAATCCCTCACTTCGCTCTGGATTCAAAAAGACGCGCTCGCCGTAAAAATATTATTTTGCTCCCATATGATACAACCTACTATTACGCGCTCACGAATTGTTAGTAACAGATTACGCTGACTCTTATACAATAGTGATAATATCCAACACGTAAAAAAACTTGATATGAATTATTCTAGGGGTAATAAGAGTAATGAGTTGATTTGCTATGGCACAATTTAGCAAGTTAAAATTAAAATTAATCAATTAAATTAATTACATCAAAGGAAGTAGGAAGTATCCAGTAGTAGAAGAGGGAAGTAGAGAAGTTTCAAAATTGATCTCCTGTATGCGTTCGGTTTCTACTGGTTTTTGTTCTGAGACCGAGAACGTGTTCACTCATTGTGAATGTTTCCCGGAAAGGTTGGTAATTTACGCTTCGACAACGGGCTTCGGAAATCGGGACACGTCGACGGTGTTGCCAACTCGGACTTGGCGAAAAACTGCACATCGAGCTAAAAGTTTACCAAATAAACTTATTTTTTGATACTTGATAAAATAATACATTAAGGGCGTGGAAAAATGAGGTTTTCTTATAACTGCGCAGATCATCTTCATTACAATGTTCACGACATTATAAGTAATAAATCCAGGAAATATGGAAGAAGAGAAATGGCCTTTGCTTTAAGTACAAGTTCAATCCGTCTTTACACTACACTACACTAATATAGGTACTACACTTTTATACATCTACATATTTATAGCGCTCTACTTTTTACAATACATACCTACTTTGATTTGATTACAATGAAAAATAATTGAATGACGGTTTTTACTTAGGTAGAGAGATGTTTGTTGATTTTTTGTTACTTACGCTTTCTGTAAGTAACAAAAAATCAACAAACATTTTTTAATTTAATATTAGTAATTTTTTATAAATATTATAGATCTACTATTAAAGCCAGTGCTGGCTACACCGGTAGGGCCCGCGATCGGCTCCGCGGCGGGATGTGCGCCGGCGCAGCGTCGTCGCGTCCGTTGTAAATTATCTCGCGCGTAAAAACTAATTGAAAGGACGCGAGGCCGCCTTTGTTGCAGTCTGGGCCGCTAATGTGACCATACGTTTTAATTTTAATATAATTAGGACGAGATGAGGAATAATTCAAGTTATTAGATAGAGTTTGATAGACTAAGTGGGTGATCGTGATCAATCTGTATTTTCTCTTTTACTTATTAAAATTATGCATGATAAGTTTTTATTAGACCCTGTAAATCGACTACTCGTCGACTGCCTCGGTGGTTCAGTGGTTAGTGAACCTAACTTCTAGATCACAGAGGTGTGGGTTCTATCCCCACCCACGGCAAATATTTATGTGATGAACATATTATTATGTGCTTACTCTGTGTCTGGGTGTTATTTAGTTACTATCTATATAAATATGTATTTAAAAATAAGTATATGTAGTATATCAGTCTCTGGCAGCCATTTCACAAGCTTTGCTTAGTTTGGGGTCTGAGACCGCGTGTAAGATGTCCCAAAATATTTATTTTATTTATTTATTTAATGTTTTACGAAAAAATAAGGTCATCTACCCTAAGTCCTAAGGTTCCGCGCAACGCTCCACTTATTTTTACTATACTTTGGTCAGCGTAATTTATAGAAGTGTCCACGTTGAAAGGATCCAAACAAAATATTTCTGATTTACCATGTCTTAAAGAAATTATGGTCACCAGCCATTCCCAAGTACTATCTACATTAAAGGTACGTGTCCACGCCATTGAGCCGCGGCGCGGGCGCAGGATGTGTTCGGTGGGAACGAGATAAGCGCAACTAATTTCTTACTGTAGAAATTCAAAGAAAATCACTCATTTGCAGCAAAAAGCATTCCGCGTTAGAATTAAAAACCATGGTAAGATATTGCCAATCCCAATCAGTTAATACTATATGTAAATAATTGTTTCATTTATTATTCTTATTACACAAAAGATGATCACCAGACATTCCCATATATTATGGGCCGAATTATACAATGTGTTTGTCTACCGGTGTCAGAGCCTTAAGCGGTGACATATATGGAAAATTTTGAACAACTTTTACTATGAGTCTAACTCTGAAAACGTAAAAGAAAAACTGCTGTTCCATACGATTTTTATAAGACTTTGGACAAAAAGTATGGAATAGCTGTTTTTTTTACGTCTCCAGAGTTGGTCTCATAGTAAAAGTTGTTCAAAATTTTCCATAGATGTCACCGCTTAAAGCTCTGACACCGGTAGACAAACACATTAAGCCTGTATGTGTATACAGGCGGCAGCGTAACTACACAGTCAGGTCATAAATTCTGTCACATGTTTAATATAAAATAATTGAAACAAGTTCATTCATTATGTAACCATTAATATACCAAAATGTACTTAACAGAACTTATGACAATAAAGTTTATTCAAAATGACCTCCGAGATTTTGAATACAGGCCTTCAATCTGCGCGGCCAGTCGTCTATCGCAGCACGAACGAGGTCCATGTCAATATCGGCGGCTGCCTTAATAAAGGATGTCTTGAGTGACTCCAAATTGGGATGAGGCTTTGTGTGTGTGACAATACTTAAGACCTGACTAGGTATATTAGCTAAAAAGCATAGTTCCTGTTTAGCCTATTTGTTTCTTTTACACTTTAGACATTCGATAGAGATAACGCTTTTTACGCTGCTATTTAATTTACGCTGGCGCCTCTGTAGTCGGGCTTATTGTATAACTAGGCAGTTGTGATGTTAACAGTTATATAAAAGCTGCGAATATTCTAATCCTCGCGCAGCTAGGTAAGCTTCAGTCAGGATGGGTTATCCGCAGTTTGTACATCACAGCCGTCAAGTTGTGTGATTCACCCTATACCTACATTAAACAGAGTCGCGGCGCAGGCGCAGGATATGCCCGGTGGGAAAGAGATAAGAGCAGCTAATTTCCCATTGTCAAAATTCAAAGAAAATCGCTGTAACTCGAGCGGACACAACTTATGCATTTCTGCGTTAAAATTAAAATTAAAAACTATGCTAATTAGCAATTAATTAAGCCGCTCATTGTATAATTACCCTTTATACATTAAAATATTAAATAAAATTAATTTAAAAAAATAATTTGCTAAAGCGCTGTAACTAACCTTCGAAATGTATGTTCGTAATTATAAATTAATTGCATATTTGCATGACGTGACGCCGATTTATTTTAGGTTTTACAAAATTAAAACTCTTTAATTCTTGTTGAGATCTTTGATAATGCAACCTCATGACACTAATCTCTTTTATGTTTTAAATGCTCAATTTAGATTAATACTGTAGGTGTTACAGTTTAAAAAGCCGAATATCAAACATGGAGGTGGGTGATTACTATATGGTTCACTCTTATGTCTGCCTCGGTGGCTCAGTGGTTAGTGACCCTAACTGCTGGGTCAAAGAGTCATGGGATCGATCCCCACCCAGGGCAAATATTTATGTGATGAACATAAGAGTTTGCTCTGTGTCTGGTTGTTATTTAGTTACTATCTATACAGGGTTATTTCTAATCAATTAGCATCCTTCTAGGGGCTTATTCTGTACATCAAAACTAACAACTTTTACTCTACGACTTACGTCAAAACTAAAAAAAAAATCTACTGTTCCATACATTTTGTCGCGGTTGAACGATATTTTTCGATGGAACTACAAATTTTTTTTCGAGTTTTGACAAAAGTTGTAAACCAAAAATTGTTAGTTTTGATGTACAGAATAAGCCCCTAGAAGGATGCTATTTGATTATAAATGACCCTGTATAAGTATGTATTTAAAAATAAGTAGGTATATGCAGTATAGCAGTCTCTGGCAGCCATATCACAAGCTTTGCTTAGTTTGGGGTCAGAGGCCGTGTGTAAGATGTCCCAAAATATTTATTATTATTATTATGTATTGTGTACATGAAGCTGTAATTAAATGGGATCTATAATATTGAGATTACCTATAGATTTTATTATACAATTATTTATGTTATGTCTCTCTCTTAGAATCATTAACTTCCTTGAAGCATCTTTACGACACACTCGACAAAGCATCCTCATTTCTCAGCGAAAAGCTTGGAAAGTTGGAAACAGACTATAGGTCCCGGCACGTAAGTTGAACAAAAAAATATCATTCTCTCTCTTTCGTTAGCAGAGAAAACAAAAGAGGTAGCTATGGTTTAACGTTCAAGTTGTTTGCCGGCAACAATACTAGTACAACATAATGGAAAAAAATAGCGCCAACTGCTTGTACAAAACTACATAATCTGAAGTCTCATTCACAAAAGTGTACAAGGTCTATATCGACTTCCACACGACATATCGATGTTCGTAATCGTATCTAGATACGTTTTTTTTATCTATGACGTTCCAATTTTCATTTGGTTTTTTTTCAAACTATTCGCTGAAGACTCTTCGTCGAGTGGCAAGCTAGACGTCTAATTGCTTAGGTGAGGATGGTATTGCAAGATTTTTAAGGGTTTTGTACAGATCTCTAAAATATAATATAGATTTGCTGTGGAAAGCGGGACGTTCCATAACTAAGTAACTTTCCGAAATCATCCAGCAATCACGACGCGATCATAACTCAGCGACCGACAGCGGGTTTTGTTTCACGAAGCACCACCATAATTATATCGTGGCCGTCGCCGCGGTGTAATTCGCCGTCAAAACGACGATTTGATTGTTGTTCCCCGAACGACCATAATCGCTGACCGACAGTCGCTTAGACTTGTCACTATTCTGTGTAAACGCCGTACAAACTTTTTACTAATCTGTGTTCAACACCCTAGAAACTATGACGTATTCTGTGGTTAATGTTGCAGTTACTATTGTATATTCTATGTCATGACATAGCAAGGGAGTGACGTGTTGGGTAAACCAGGTAGAGGATGTAAAATGGTGTTTACAAGAAATTTGATTTCTCTAATTACACACCTCCTTTCCGACAAAGCTTGCTAGCGTTAATCTGCCATAACTTTTTGTTTTATCCTGTTTTATTATGGTAGTGAAAAGACTTATAGTGGGATCTTTGACCCCCGACAAAAATGAGATGTGCTATGAAGACTAATCCAGAGGTTAAGGTTCAAATCACAATGGAGGTATTGTCACAATGTAAGTGGAAGTATGTACCTACTTAGTGTTTTCTCGAACATATTGTATTCTAATTTCATTTTTCTGTGTGTTAGATATTCGCTAATAGGTACATATTTATTTATTTTAGTATAGGTGCACTCATTTCGAACAATGGAGGGTGTGTCGATGAGATCAAACGTCGCATGGCTATCTCAAGGTCAGCTATGGACAAATTGAAGAAAGTATGGGGAAATCGGAATATAACTAAGACCACGAAAATCCGACTTGTAAGGGCCCTTGTTTTTCCCATTTTTCTTTACGCTGCTGAGACGTGGACCTTGAGAGAGAGTGAGAAAAAGAGGATAGATGCTCTCGAAATGTGGTGCTGGAGAAGAATGCTGAAGATATCGTGGACCGAATTTAGAACGAACCAGTCTATTCTACAAGAACTCGGCATCAAGCAACGTCTATCTTCAATTGTCCAAAATCGCATTCTCACCTACTTCGGGCACGTATCGCGACGCGACAACACCTCTGTGGAGCGCCTTGTGGTGCAGGGAAGGATGGAAGGTACAAGACCGCGAGGTAGATCTCCATTACGTTGGACCGACCAAATAAAGGCTGCACTAAACGGTCCCGTCAATATGTGCACGAGAAAGGCGTCCATACGAGAGGAATGGCGACGTATTGTAAAGCGAGCCACCACCGGAACTGATGACCACGACCACTCTGTCAAGAGTGTATACGACTAAGAAGAAATAAAAATTATTCTTATTATTTTTAGGGTTCCGTACCTCAAACGGAAAAAACGGAAGCCTTATAGGATCACTTTGTTGTCCGTCTGTCCGTCTGTGTGTATGTCAAGACTCTTTATCTCGGGAACGCGTACAGATATCGAGTTGAAATTTAAACTGTATACGTACATCTATGGTCTCTTGCAGTTGAGTAAAAGAAAAACTTCTCATTTAGCGTATAAAAAAGTTACAGTGTCGTAAAAAACTGCACATTTCGATTTCACAAAAATCAAAACCCACAGGGTACTTCCCGTTGACTTAGAATTTTGAAATTTGGCGAGAAGCATTGTCTCAGAGTACACATATAGGAATAAATCTGAAAACTGTACATTTTTATTTAAATCACAAAAAATAGGGCCTCAAAATTCACAAAATATGGGTTCAAAATTCAAAGTACTTTCCAATTTTGTGAAATTTTCTGGATTTGTACGGAACCCTGGGTGTGCGAGCCTGACTCGCACTTGTCCGGCTTTTTTTCTTTACGATGGAAATTTAAAATCCCTATACCTAATTAGTTATCATAGAGTAATTAGCTTCTGTTGTATTTATTAAATAGGTTCAACGTTTTGGAAAAACGGTGTATTTTTTACTTTTATTACAATCTCAAACAACATACAAACATCTAACGAACACCGACTCTAATATAATATTTATGGGACCACGACCAGTATTGAAGGACGTGATCCAAAAAATAACATTTTATTATTCATAACTTTATGCGCTTTTGCATTTCTATTCAACAAAAGAGGCATAGAGTCGCGATAACGCGCAAAAAAAAAACAAAGGTGTAGAGCCGCGACTGCCGCCTTACATTTCGTTCTAAACAATGGTCGATAGTTTAAGGAAGGGTCAGAAGACCTCGCGAGAGCAATAGAGCCGTTTCAAACCTTATTGTCTTCAATGAATGAATGACAAAAAGATATTCTTTGGGAATCGTATCGGATTTCAGTAGTTTGAACAAAAGATGTTAATTTGAGTCTTTCTAGCGGCGACTTGTTTCTTTGTAGACTGCTCTAGAATAGTTTGTGTAAAAAAACTTAGACGGGTTAAATGAATGAATGGCGTGTTTTGATGGGAAGATATCAAAGGGCTCAACTAGGATTGCCGAGCAAAAACAATAAAAGAGCGCAAGAACAAGAAGCTGAAATGTATTGTATGTCCTTGTCGATCGTTATTTTAACTGATTTAAGTAATACCTACTAACTTTAGTATTCTTATAGCTACACAAGCATGCTTAAGAGGATTTAATTGATCATTGGTCAAGATTTAATTCAGTAAGATAATTAGAAGATTGGTCAAAATATAAAAAAAATTGTAACTTGTTGAATGTTAATGAAAGGTGAATAACTTGGAAATTATTTTACTGAGGTCGTAATCCTACTTCCTACTACACTAACTTGCTCTCGCACAAAGTGTTTCAAAAAAGCGCCGCTAGTGGCGCTGTACATTTCTTCATTCAAATTACATGCTTACGCGCTCGCGGCGAGCGCGTCATGTTTACGACAAATCTCACACTCAGCATACAGGGCCCTCAACGAATTTAATTCCTAAACATTATGGACTCACAGATACGAGTACCTACACAAGTCAAACATATTATTATAACCCCGTGCTTCAGTTTATGGATGTAATATAAACGCAAACCTATCTAAGCATAACAATACCCTTCCTTGACAGTAGGGTAAAACCATCCAAAAATCACTTTTCACGTCTGAAGCAAAAGATTACTTTTCAGCCCGGAAAACTTACCTTATTCTGAAAATGTACCTTCAGCCAGTTAATAGCCCCACACTGATAGTTATGGCTAGATAGAAATAACCGCAAAGTTAGTAGCGATTCCCCAACATAAGTCATTATTCGAGTATGATGGGACCTGTTGCGTCCCTCCCGGTGTATTCAGCTTAATAAAGGGGAGAATACACTAATTAAAACCGTTTATGAGCGCTTGTTTGCAAAGTTACTTAGCCGTTGAGCTTCCGGGTGTAGAATGGTGTATTAATTTGGTGGTTTGTTGTTAGCGGCTTGATTTAGTGGAGTGGTTACACGATTGAGGGTTTTTGTTGAATGATAATGTTCTTGCTTGTAACGAAAAGATGCTTTTTTTTTTTGTTTTCGGACAAACAAAACAACAGATTGTACCTATACATCTCAATGAAGTGGTTGAGTGTTTCATTGAAAAACCAATCGCAGCTTGTGGAAATTAAAAAACCACCATAGTCTGCGGTGACCTCATGTCTGCAAGGGGCCACAGTGCGGTCGTTTGCCACTTTATAATATGTATAAGAAAAAAACCTGTTCATTCTATTATGAAAATGAAAAGATAGTCATATTATATGTGCTTAGTAGTTATTTGTCTATACAGATTTTGGTATACATCTGTTATGGTACCCTAGAACAAACAAACGGATGAAATTCAACACGAAACATTTTTCAAAGGTGTTTGTTACGCTACGCTGAGCCGCCGTGTCATAAAAATTAATAATAGTCTTATCATATGATTTACCGAAGTGTTTCATTGTCTAAACACTTCCCTGTGACGTACCTACTTAGGTAGGTACTATCTTATTGGTCTACGCCAACCGGCGCGGCACTTACCAAGCGACTTTGCTATAATCCTTCCAACAACATAAGAAAAGAGTCGTACTCAGCACCGTGGGCTCAGTTTAATTTACAGGATACCTTTGATACTTAAAAATACTATTTCACAAGCTTCAGTGAGCGAAATTACTGAGCACATACGGCGGTCGACATCGCGAGTTGCTCATGTCGCGCGAAGGTCACAGGGCTGGGCCGCGACGCGTTATCAACGCAACGCGTCAGACGCGTGACCTCGACCGGCGCGACGGCGGTAGGGCCGACGCTTTCCAGCTTGAAATATAATACCTAGCAGACTTGTATGTACAACGCGGTCACATTAACTCGACTCATCTCTGGAAATTTTAAGCAATTTTTACTCGATCTTAATAAACAGGGTAGAAACTTATCTTTTATAGATGATGATTTTTTGCAAACCGTACTTGAGCGTCAAAATAACATCACATGGTCAAGCGTCTAGTTAATGTGACTGCGTTGTAGATACCTACCATGTCTCATACTGCGCTAGTGAAATACGGCAGTCGATATAGCGAGTTGCTCACGTCGCGCGAAGGTCGCAGGGCTGGGCCGCGACGCCTTATCTGCGCGTCAGACGCGTGACCTCGACCAACGCGGGGCTTTAGGGTTATCGCTTTCCAGCCTCATATACATACAATACCTAGTACTTAGTCTAATACCTACCTATGTACCACGTCGCAAACTGGGCAAGTGAAATTCCTGAGTACATGTATCCAAGGCAGTCGATATCGCGAGCAGCTCGTATCGAGGTCGTTACTGCTGGCCGAGACGAATTATTTTTGCGTCAGATTAGTGACCTGTACCATCTCCCTTATTTACTTTTTAAACCTACTGTGACGACTGAACTTTTTAACACTACAAAATTGATACTTGTTGCCAACCGGTATACCGTTGGACACGGTGGTGTGTTCTGAGGGAATAGAACGCATTTATTATCTACTTGTGAAAATCTTTAAACTATAGAAGTTTAAGTTATCTAGATTCTACTGTATTGTGCTAGGCACCTAGAACAATCTTGCTGCGCGTAGGAAGAGATTTAGTACGCCACTGAATCTTCAAACAAATATTTCTGCCTTAATATGGCATATTTATAAAAACAATATTTACGTGCAACTATCAAAGAAACATCCCCGTCACCCGCTGTTTTATTATGATCTCACAAAATAGGGCACCAACCCCGCGCATTCACTACGTTCCCATTGCAAGAAAAAAATATCCCTATATTGTATTCGACTTTACAGCTTGCAGTTATCTTTGACAACCCTACGCGCGCGCCGCGCTGCATCGCGGTGTTCCGATAACAATTACAGAGAAAACTTATTGTGTTGTTTACTTCAGCCAAGCCGTGCGAAACTTAACCTTGAAGCGATGAAATAAGGACTACGAGTTGAAGTCAAAACTCCAGCGGGTAACGATCAGACGTGTCGTATTCGTATATTCAGGCCGATAAGTGCCCAACCCATGAGGCAATCTAGTACGCTTGAGATTGTTTTAGCTGCTCTCACATTCTTATCTCATATGTAATTAGTTAGATAAGGACAGAGGTTTTCCCGTGCACTACGAGAATACCTCGCAGTGTTGTTGTTAGGTGTCTTAATACAGAGCAATTGAGGTGTAGCCGCTTTTAAATTCGGTTATCGATTAAAAACTTCGGAAAATATGAGAGAGCCCCGTCTGTAACGAAAGTTCTTCCAGCTCCTGTGGGTGTGCTTACAACTTTAGTGTAACTTTAACCATAGTATCGATGATGGCTTTTTCTCTAAGTACTGGAAACTGATATTATAATTTCCGTTTTTTTTCTCTTTACCCCACTTTGGTACTACTTAAAGACACTGGGGCATTTTTCTTTTTCAGTTGAATTTTGTTCAAGGCGTAAAAAGATTGTTTCTATGTCATATTTTTTTTAGTTTATTCGACATTGAATTGCAAATATTTAAGATTTATCTTTGTTCATTTCGTAAACGTACCTACAGTTTGTTTCCATAGTCGTAAGACACGTACCTACCGCCAAGCGCTGCGTAGCATAAGACATCCACCCACAACCACAAGGTGGATACATAAACTGATTAAAACCGCAGCTTACAATCGGCCTTATTATAATCTCAGTGTTTCTCTAGACAATATTCTAGGATATATATACATATACAAATACAAATAAGAAGGAAGAGTACAAACTCTTCATTGTGATACGCAAAAAAGACTAAAATCGCAAAAAATAAGATGTTCCATATAGATTAGGTACGTCAAAGACAATCGAATAAGTATTTTGAAGGTTTACAATGTACAATGTAGGTATATCCCTATACAGGTTTAAAAAAGAAGAATTGGCTATTTTCACCGACTTAAAAAAAGGAGGAGCTACTATGTTCGTCTGTATGTATTTTTTTTGCGTATTTTCATCGGTATTTTCGCTAATTGTGAACGGACTTTTGTTCGAAAGGGTGGAGGTGCTTTCGAGGTGCTATTATTTAAATTTTATGAAAATCGGCTGAGCCGTTTTTGATAAATCATCAATAATGTACATGGATTTCATATCGATTCGTGCAAAATATTCGAATTCTGTACACGATGGAAGTCAGTGTCGCGTTTTTTTGCGTAAAATAATTATATTCAAAATATTCGATTGCCCGCCAATATCTTGCTAGTTAATGCCTGCTGATCCAGTCTCTTTTCGACTTCTAAAGCTCTGCTGGCCAATCACACTAAAAAATTACAGCTGAACTACAATTGAACTTTAACCGAACTTCGACTTTTGTCTATTTTCGTATCGCACTAATGATTCTGACTAAAGTTGAAACGTAACTCGATCAGAGTTGAAAAGTAACCGGTGTCAAATGAACGGTTGGTGTATGATGTTTAGCGCAAAACCTAATTCCTTGAAGCTAAATCGAAACTAAACTACAATTGCAACCGAACTTTAACTGAATTATAGATGGAACGCAGCTGTTTAAAATTAACGCGATTGGCCTGCTATTTTGGTAGTAGGTACCTATAGCGGTGTCAGTCATGGACTCATGACCGTAATACTGACATTAGGCAAGACGTCACTTTGTTTTTGCAAACAAAATGACGCGGCTTCCTAGAAAGCAGTAATAGGCACGGTAAATTGAGAGATAACATAATAACGTCAGTAACAATACGGTACCGCTATCCTAGAAAACCAGCTTTCGGAATATTCGGCTACCTATCACATTTTCGTACAATCAATAATGTTGTTTTATGTACCAAGCAATCTGCTATTGTCCACGTACTCTCCAGCAATCAGTCGCGGTTTTCCCTGACCGAGCCAGCGAGGGCTGCCAGAACCTTGGCGGGGCAACGCTCCCCTTATCGCCTCTACCACAAACATGACACTGTCATGACATCACTATACACCAGTAGGTATTGGCGGCTGGCGGCGACTGATTGACAAACTTCTATGAAAATATTTTTTATAATGTGTAAGACGCTTGTATGAGAGTTTAGTTTAAAAAGATTGAGTCGTAGGTACGTTTTGTCGAGAAGGAACGTTTTGTAAGGGACTGATTATTTTTTAATGATTTTGGGGTTTGTTCTATAGTAAATGTTGTTGGTTTTCCTTGATCGTGGCGGCGAGGGCTGCCAGAATCTTGGCGGGCCAGTGTCGCCTCTACCACAAACATGACGTCACGGTACCCCAGTAGGTATTGGCGGCTGGCGGCGACTGATTGACAAACTTCTATGAAACATTTTTTATAATGAGTAGAGTGTATGCAATGCAACTTATATGAAAGTTTCCTTTAAAAATATTGAGTGCATGCGTTTTGTCAAGAAGAAAGTTTTTGTATTGGAATAATTCCTTTTTGACGACTTCGGGGCTGATTCTATACTTAGTAAAAGTAGTTTATAAATCATAATGAAAATGTGTATACCTGCATATCTCTATGAGGGGCCTTGCAAAGCAACATCTTGTATTTTACATTCTTTGCCAGAATTGGTTCCATACAGTACATTATACAAGTTATTTCTCTAGACGACGGAGATATTGTAGGATATGATTGCATTTATCATTACGACCATCTTTTATGTGCGTGCCCGACCTCAAAATCGCGAAAAATAAATTACCTGTTCCAAATCAAAAAGGACATGTCCACAAAATGTATGGAGGCTGGTATAATAATAATCAAAAATTCTAACCACAACACTCGTTACATTTCGAGAAAGTTAATATTTTTCTGAGTCTAATACAACAGTTAACAACAAAAAAGAGCCCTCCAATTTTTTTTAAATTAATTTAGATTTTATTAGAAAAAATAAATATATTTCGCTCAATATGTAGTATAATCTCTAGCAGCCCTGATTAAGTAACCTCCAAATTGTTAAATAAAAGCATTTTTACCAATAAGACACTCTTTAAGTGATTTTTGTCACATTGTACCTACTAACTGGTCACACTGGTAGGTTATAATTTTTAATTTTAGCAAATTAAGAGATGAATGTGGGAGAATCAGCTACGAATGCAAGTAAAATAACGATAGAAGCACTTTATTATTGCTAAACTAGAAAAAATAATAAGCTGTAATGTTATTTTTCATACAATTTATTTTTCGCAATTAAAAAAAATTGGAGGAGTGAAAAAATCTAAATTAAATATTTTTGGGAAGCCCATATAACAAGCTTTCAAATGATGTATATATCATCTTGGTTCGATTTTTCTCTGAATAATATACCACTTGTGGACGTCACCTTTATTAGCTTTTAACAAAATGTACGTAATATCTATGTAAATATGAATGCAACATAATAACATAGCATAAATTATAGTTAGTATAGCATATACCACGCGAGGTATCCACGTTTTAATACAAAAACATTGCGGGGCGTCATCGCGTCATGCGTCGCGGTCGGCGGTCGCGCAAGACAGGGTAATGAGTAAGCTCAGTCGATGCTTTTCCGGGAAATGGGGTTCGAGAGGATTACGTAGGTACTATTACTACCTACTACTGCGAACTGCTTTATAATACAAAATATACTCGCATCGGATTTAGATAGTGTTAGTTTTACTACTTATTATAGGATGGAAAAATTCAAGTCATATCGAATGTGCTTCGGACGGTGGTATCGCAAGACAGGGTAACGAGTAAGCTCAGTCGATGCTTTTCCGGGACATGGAGTTCGAGAGGATTACGTAGGTACTATTACTTTTACTACCTACTACTGCGAACTAGCTGTTCTGATAGTGCTTTATAATACAAAATATACTCGCACCGGATTTAGTTAATGTTAGTTTTACTCCCAAAAAAATCAAGTCATATTGAATGCGCTTCGGTCGGTGGTATCGCAAGACGGGATAGCGAGTAAGCTCAGTCGACGCTACCGGAAAGTGGGATTCCAGGGGATTACGTTCTATTAGGTACTTACTTAGTAGTTACTACTAATTAACTGTTTCGATTGTGCTTTACTTTACAAATATGCACGTAGGAAACTTTGATTATACTATACTTACAGTTGTGCTACTGTTTATATGTCATCCTCCAAAACTAAACAAACAACCCATCCCCGACGGTAACCATTGATTTGCCAGTGCAAATGTTCTAAGAAGCCCATGCGGCCAGCGTTTGCACCTTGCACCCTGCGATGTAGGTATAAGTCGGAGCGGGAGTCTCAATCTTATAGTCTTCTCTCTCAGTCTACGCCCTATATCTATGATCAAGTTTTTGGCCGATATTGCACTTTGGAATACTTAGAATTAAAAAAAAAAACAAGTCGCAAATAATGTGCTTCAGTCGGCGGTTTCGCGAGTACGCTAATGAGTAAGCGCAGAGGAAGCGCTACTACCGAGAAATAAGGTACATAGCACTAAGAGCAGCGGTTCTGTAGTTATTGCTTTCAAAGTACCTACTCGTAGTTACTGAGCTGAGCACATTTTAAAGGTACAAGCTACAAGTATTATGATCCTGTACCTATTCCTATAAGTACCTACTTATACAACAACATACCGTTACGTGTATAAGATATATTTTTTCACAATTAAGTCTATGATCTTCATAAGTTATCATCATACACGGCCTTCTGTGGATAAAGTCCTCTGCTCTTTACCATGCCATGTGCCTTGGTCTTGAGCAAATCTTATCCCGGTTTGACCCGCTTCAAATAAGGACAAACCAGGATATTATGTGCAATGTCCATTTACATAAAGATTAAGCTGATTTTGTAGACACCTACAAAGAACACATCGATAACGACAAACCTGACTTTAATGGGTCCAATGTTAGCAATCGTAATATGCGATATTATTACCAGTGGTCTCGAACCTACCGATTTTTCGGTATTTCTACCGATATGGGCTCTGTCCTACCGAAATACCGAAATGCAACGATTTTTCCACGATTTCAGAGAATATGTGGAAATTCTCCCGATCTTTTTACCGATTTCACACTTCTAACTTGGCAGCCCTTTTCATTTATGTTTTAAGTTAAGGGGAATCCCTCAATAGCAATAGTAAGCGCACAGCTTAGAAAAATCCCTGTTATAGGGGATTCCCGTTTGGGAATTCCCTATAACAGGGATTACCCAAAAACTTTCGCTCGGCTATATATACAGGATTTCGGGGTTAATTTATTCATTAATATTCTTAACTTCGAAAAGAAAGTTTGCGAAGTGTTTAAAATTGTGAAAATTATTAAGTTAAAATGTCGTGTGACGAGGAACCGAGTACAAGCGCAAAAAGAAAAAAATATCTACAATTTTATAGAAAAGAATGGGAGGAAGAATTTTCAGGATGGCTGCAAGAAAGTAGTAAAGGCGTAAATGCCTATTGTAAGAGTTGTAATAAGGATATTAACATAACATCAGGGAAAGATGCTCTAAAGAAATATAGTTCTTCACAAGGACACTTGGTATCATCAAATTGTTATGACTTTGAAATAAATTCAAAAATGACTGAGAATATGGCCAAAGAACACTGGTATGGTACTAAAAACTAATTATGTAAGTATTTTTATGTTGACAGCCTATTTAGCTGTTTTGTTGTAGTTTATTTTTGTAAATAAGCTACTAATAATTAATAAGTCTTAAGTGTGTTTGTAATTAGTTTGTAAGTTAACTATTTCTGTATAATTAAACGAATTTAATTGAATTTTGTATTTTTTTTTGTCATATACCGATTTTGGGAACAAATAGGTACAAATATACCGATTTTAGTGGACAGCTCTACCGATTTCGCAATTTGACGTTCGAGACCACTGATTATTACTTAATTACCATCGATTAAAAGATCATTACTTAGTTATAATACATAAATCTATTTGTTATGACTGACTTTAGTTTTATACGCTGCTTCTCTTCCAGGTCACACTGACAACGAATTTTTTTTTTTTTTGGAATTAATTCATCTCGAAATAAATGTTCTGTATCTATTGTTTTTGATAGAAAAAGTACATAGTAAGTTCTTATAGCCCGCCGATGACTTTATTTTAATTGATGACAGGCTTTTTTAGCCTCGGTATATACGAGTATATCCTTGCTCTGTGGGGGTCATAGCCAGCTCGTTAGGATGTAATTGCAGTAAATGTTTGTACTTTTTGCAGGTTGCTGTTATTTCTTCTTGGACTGTGCTCTTCTCCAGTTGCTGTGGATTACAGTATTTGTTGTGTATCAGGCCTCTTCGCTTATCGATCGTGTTTTGCATAGTTCTGATAGATATCATTCACAACGGTGACTTGTGCGGCCGGTGTAGGAATCAAGCCTTTCCTTTACACGCACTTAATGTAGTTCCTTAAGTAATGTCGTCGCATCTGCAGCTGTAATCGCAGGAAACGTCCGCGATTCGCAATCTTAATTACTTGAATGTGTCCGTCCATACCTTTTTCAGACAAAATCAAAATTAATTTACTCGAGTAGTCAGTCGAGTCTGGAAGAAATCACTCTTCGAGATAAAGCCTAATAGCTGGACTCGTTTTTATTAGCCTTTGCATCTGTCATTTGTTATTTCTGCCGGGCTAGGATGCGCACGAAGTAATAAATTTCTTTCGACGTGGCAGAACGAGACAGCGTTATATAGTTATTACACATATAATTATATCTGTCACTTTTTCATACGTCGAAAAAAGTTCTTTTCGTTGCTTTTCGTGGTCACATGCTGGACTAGCTGATGTGCTCTATGATAAATCTAGTTTTAACTGGGATTGATAACTAGATTCTTGTTAAGTAGGTATTATACCTTACTATACGCATTTCACAAGCTGAAACGTAACTTAGGTACATATAAGTAGCCACTTTTAAAACAGACAGAGTAATATGGTTCACAAAATATGCGTTTAACAACCAACTTCGAAAAAAAAATCGACATAAGTAATATTTATACTTATAATATTACATCTGATTATTTAGTGATAGTACAAAATTAACGTTAGAATTAACGTGTGCGAAATGAGTCGTTGTATTTTATTATTGGAGATCTTTAGGGGAGGCATATGTCCAGCATTGGACGTCTAGACGAAACGAACGAGATGAGTCATTGCCTCAGCAAATTACGACATGTTCGATTTTTTTTTCAACCTATGCTGTCCCACTTCTGGGCAAAGGTCTCCCCGAAAGGTTCGAAATTTTTGAAATAAAAATGTAACACACCAATATGTTATTACGCGGAAGCTTAAAGAATGCTTATTATTATCATCTTGCATCTATCCTCCTCCTCCTCTAGATGATTTTCTCATGAGAGGATTGTGATGTCCACCTTTCACCAATTTCTGCCGCATAATTTCCTTCTATTCTTTTCTGTCTTGACGACATATCAATCTGGTCGAATCAAAGCATCGGATTGACTCTCGAAGATGGTTTACTTACCCTTTACTTCGGCAGTAACCATTAGCTACTCTAGTCCCTTATCACCGTCTTTCCTAGCAATAGGTATCGTCAAAGTCTTCAAGAATGCGTTTAAGACGTACCTATTATTGATAGCCTGCATTGCATTGCCAATTTGCCAGGATAGGAAGCTACAACTTTTTAAGATGAGACATTGTTAATTTGCAAGGTTATATAAAGGCACGCGGCGTGCAGTAATGTCGCGGTGGAGGCCCGCGGCGCTCGCCGGGGGACGGTAATGTCGCGCGTCGGATGTCGCCGGGTGCGCCCGGGGCCGATAACAAAATCACCAGAGAGCCGCGCCTGGATGTCGGAAACGCTAATTCTGGGGTAGATGTTCTTTTTATCTTACAGATAACTTTCTAGAAGCAAAGACTGAACCTTATGTTATCGTTTACTGTTTCGCGACATTTGTGTAGCACTGAGCAAAGTGTGAAGAGGATGACTGCGCATGGGTTTAGAATGGCGATCACCATGCGCAGCCATCCCTTCCACACTACCCTCAGCGCTAGACTTACCGCTACCTGTAAATAGATTAATTTTAGGTATTTAGGGGAACGAAGCGTCTGATTACAATTCAAGTCTGTCGTTTATGATTGCCATAGAAGACATTTTCTAGGTAAAATAATTGTTATTTGATGATCAATACATAGTATAAAACAAAGTCGCTTCCCGCTGTCTGTGCGAAGCCGGGGAGGGTCGCTACATAGTAAAATATAATTTGCAAAGTTGCAAAAGGCAAGAGGTGTGCTGTAATTCCACTTAGCGTCTTAGCAGAATGTTTTAGGTAGGTACGATTACAATCCAAGATAATTATGAAGTATAAAGCAGATATGGGGAATATGTATTTAACTGGCAAATGCTTTTCATATGGTTTAGTGACCAGACGAGCTATATGCTGTTACGTCACGCGTCTGTATCACACAGAATTTTGAATTATACCTACCGGAGAAAAACTCTGCGCTACAGCACTGCTTTTATCACTAATATAAAAATCTTAAATATCGCAGTGAAACTAGTTATATTATTTAACGATGCGTAGACAAAGTAAGTAATAAAAAAATAGTACGTGGTATCCCTCCGCGCGGAAGGAGTGAAATTTCGTAACGTTGAACGTTTAACGTAATAGTTCATAACCGCTCCATGATAGCGTTAAATGTTTAACGCAACCTTGTTGTAAGTCGCATTAAAAGTTTCACTTCAAAAAATAAAGTCCACGATGACCTAACTGAAAGATTAGGTTACGATAAAATTAGGTATATTGACAGTCCCTCGGGGCGCGACTACCTGAGCCACAGATTAGATAATAGCCACTACCTGAGGGCCCTCCTCGAGACACTGATTTCGGACAATACCATAATCCGATCCAATGAACAATCACTGTATTTAGAATTAATACATTTAGTCTGGGTCTCGGGGCTTTATTAGATGATTATTGAGCTACCTACCGTGCGATAAGCTTAGACGTATCATCCTAAATCATTTGCTGAAATGCCTAGAATTGCTTTTTTGCAATCTACTTTTACAGAAGCTTATTTAATTAATCATGAATTTAAAATAAGCCGAAGCAACGAGAAAGCCGTTGTGTCTGCTTAAGGGCAGTATTATTGACTAAAAGACTTAGGTAACTAACACATTACACACCCCAGGATGAAGGTTTGATCATGCTATCGATTTGCACTCGGAAAGTATGAAAACGTGCGGTCTAACTATGGAAACTCTGCAGTCTCTGTGTGATATCCTAAAGCAATTTTATTACAAATAAATGCAAATACATATATGAGCGGGTTGAACCTGGACACGACTGGCACGGGATCGAGACTGATGGTACATTAACAGTAGGTAAGTTCGTATAGGCCGAGTGGCTAGCATTGATGATAGAGTTGTAAGCCGCCTTAAGGCCTCTGACATGGCTAAACGATAGAAGCACAGATCAGAGAACAAAGGGTTAAAGCAACCGAGGCCTATAATTTAAGGTGTCATCCAAGCCACAGTAGCGCTCAGTTGTAAATGTCTCCCGCGGTCAACATTCCGTACTGAAAGTAGCTTAGCTATAGTGATCGCTGACAAACCTCTAGTCAAACTACGCTATAAGCGCTACGAAGGTAACACACAAGATAATGGGATTGCCGAACTTACAGACGTAGGCAGGAACGTGGCTACTAGCAAAAGTCATAAACCCAAAAAGATCCAAATATCTTCTTAGTGGTGATTATTGTCCTAAGACTGCCATATCCATGATTATGTGTCGCAGAGATCGGCATTGCCCGAAATACAGAGCGAGCGCGCGACGGCAGGCGCGCCGTAAATCGCGCCGTGGCGGCGGCGTGTGGCCTCGCACAACACTCCTACCTACCTATACCGCCCTAAAATACGTATAACTATGCTTTAGGTATAAGAAACAACAGTTCATTACGAATTGGTAACAGTAATGCAGCGTAAGGGACAGTTCGAGAGGTTGGTTGAGCGGTCCAACCTAAACACGATAAGCTAAGCAAAAAACATTCACCGATGCTCTGAAAGACGGTTTTGCGCGTTAGTAGGTATTCAAAATAAAAGCTGCCAAATATGATCAAATGTGTGATACGAGTAGTTTTTATTCAACGTCTTATTTTCAAATGATGGTGTTATAAATTCTTTCTAAGTAGGACCCAAGTGACGCCCGCGACTTTGGAACCTAATTTTGACTGTAATTTTGTTTTTCATTTTTTTCCTTTTAAAAACAACGACAATATCAACATAGTATTTTTAAAGGAGTACTCTCGATGCAAATGAACAGCTTCCAACTTCCGAATGATTCGCCAGAAGACCTTCGACGACGTTTTTTGTTGTTTTTATCGAATAAAGATCGACGGAATGTTTTTGCCGATTCGCGTCAATATACGTGTAGTTGTGTGTATGTGTGTATGTAACTACATATGCATTTGTTAACGTCTGGCACCCACGCGTGGACAAACGTCTAACTACTCTAATTCCAGTAAATATTTATCGATGCTTAATATTCGCTAATTACCTTATTATCGATGAATGTAATGACGTATCAAATACTCAGTCACTTAGGACGTCGTTTAGGACAAAGCTAGTTTAACCTTAGGCGACTTCAATCTCTGACACCAGGGCTTTCAACTCTGCTCATACAATCTTACTTTCGTTTTATTACGAGTAGGTAGTTTCATAATTTTCTTTAGCTGAGCTTCGTTGGTGTGATCTTATATGGCTGTATCGTCGATCTTTGCAGTGAAAGTGCATGGCCATTCACCACAAGACAACATACATTATTAGCGTCTGGGGACTGCGACGCTATATCGTACGCTTATTCCAAATATCCGATACACCTCGCATAATAAATAATATAGACAAATATCACAATAATTGCAATTTGGTGTCCGACACCATGGAAGATGACCTAAATTGTTTTCATAGACTAATTATAAAATATATTCACCGGGAAAGTATACTTTCCCGGTGAATTTATTTTAAATATTGGTTCTAGTCAAACTAATCTTAGTCCAAAGTCCAAACTAAAATTAAATTAAGCTTTATAAAAGTATGCACTAACTGATGTTTGTTTGTACTCATAGCTGCCAAATTCTTCGAGCAATATAAAAAATATTTTCTTACCTATACTGTAAAAAATAATAGTGGGATCATTACTTAGAATCCTCAATTGCGTATAGGGTGTGAGAAAAAGATGTGCTCTACATACTTAGGTACTCGTAGCTATACATATATATACGTTGTTATGATTTTATCATATTTAGACTCTATATCGTAGTAAAAACTTGCATAATACTAATAGAAGTGATTAAAAATAGATAACAGTTCATAAATATGTTGATTTACTTATGCATCTCATCAAAAACTCAACAGTAGTTTTTGGCGCGAAAAATTTATCTGACTATTACGTCTAGGCCGTGCGTAGTAATCAGGCAAAAAACGTACATGCAAATAGAGACAAAATATATTAGTTTTGTCCTGTTCACACTTTAATACTTGCACATCTCGCCCTCTCATACTTTTGTAATAATTATTATTTAGCGCCCTGTCTAATTAACTTTGACTATGCTACAAAGCTATTTTTTGCAATGTCTGTTTTAAAAGCTTTTTTTTTAAGAATTTCTAGACTACAGCTAAATGTATAACGGGTTTATAACACTTTTTCTTATACATACCTCACAAGTTACACTCTTCCACAATCAAGGAATAAATGAAAATAAAATATGCTAAACTTTTAATACACTTCGCTAATACACGGGCAACCCTCTGCTAATCAAAGGATTAACGTATGTTAATCAAATTCAATAAACGAATAACAACAAAATCAAAAGGTGCAATTAAAGAGGTTCATTACGTCAGCGATAATGTCGCATGCGAAATAATCATCATGCGAAGAGCAGGTGTTGGAGTCGCACCACACCTGTCTTGTTCCCAGTAATTACTTAGTTAGTTTATTTTTAATTACTATTTAAAAGTTCATGCACGATCGACAATGACATTCTTGTGGAACGTTGGCTGCGAACTGCGGTTTAGAATAATGTATTCCTAGGTTTTTATACGTCATTCTAGAATAGAATAATGCACTCTTGTAGATGATAGAATGCCTACTAATTGCGACGACCTGTTTTGATAATTATTTTTCGCAAAAAATGTCATGACCGACTTCAACAGTGTACAAGATTCGCGAAAATTTCGCACGGTTCGATGTAGCATTTTTCACATAGTTGATTTATCAAAAATGGCTCAGCCGATTTTGATAAAATTTCAATGGAACCAATTTCAAAGTATACTGTTTCCAATAAAATAGAGTTATCGAAATCGGACCACTACATAAAAAGTTATGCGTGGATGTACATAACAAATATATATAATATATATATATATATACCCGTCGAATTGAGTACCTCTTCCGTTACGTCGGTTAAAAAAGGGTGCTTATTAAGTGTAAAATACAATTATTTGGTGTACTTTCGGTGGTGTCTCACGAAATAATTATTTTTCCCAAAAAGTGGCATAATCGTGTGCAGAATCAGAATAGTTCATACGGTTCGATGTAGTGATTTTCACATTAGTGTTGATTTATCAAAAACTAGTTTAGTTGATTTCGATAAAATTTAAATGGGACCAACTTCAAAGTGTATTCTTTTTAATAAAATAAGAATTATTGAAAAGATTACAATGTAAAGAGTTATGCGTGGTTATACATAAAATAATATATCAACGCGTAGAATCGAGTACCTCCTTCGTTTCTTCGGAAAAAAATAGATACTTCTAAAGAAACGCGAGGAAGTAATAGCAAAAACGCAAATAAAAACCAACCTACTGGTTGTTTATAACAGCGAGCTCATTATCGTATGTCTTCGTTACATGCATCTTAATAAGGGTAATGTCAGGTAAGTAAGCCAAATCTATTTTTAGATAGCCAAAGTCTGTCACAACGTCACAAACGATTGAAAACGAGCCTAATCTTTTTATTGTGACGTGTTTTAATTACCTATACATATATAAGTTTGTGTAATTACTTCATCAATACTATCATCATTGTCAGACTTCGGCTACTCTACTCATATCGATGATGCGCTAATCTTCATGATTGTGATGTCCAGGTTGTACCAGTTTGACTTGATGAAAATATAAAATCCCAAGCAGTTACCGTACAATGACAAGCAAACCGAGAAACAGCATCTTTCTTTAACATTCACACGCTATTGCATAAACAAAGAATAACAATGCTACGCCGCGTCTACACAAAACATAAATCAATCGTAGCAACCGCTACGAGACTCTGTAGCATACAAATAAGCTTTTAATTTTTTTTATAAACCACACCGCTACGAACTTCCAAACTCAGTGAAAACTTAACAAGATATAATATCAAAAGTATCAAAGCGGGAATCGTTCAACAACTATCTCTCTAGACTAGACAGTCGCGAGACGAAATCCTCGCTCAACTTGGAAAGTTAGAACTTGGAAGATAGAAAAGTTTCGGTGTTTTTTATTAATTACGGCCGCCTCGTGTTTACGGAGGCGAGAGGGTGGTAAGACGGGGGAGGCGGCGGGCGCGGGGCGGGGGGGTACGTGCGGGGGGGTGTGGTAGGGTGGAGCGGGGGGTCGGACGGACACAAAGGAGAGGGCCGGTCGCGGACACGGCCGCGGCTGCTTATCAGAGTCACCGGGCACTGTGTCGCGCCGCGCTATCCCCGGCGCACGTATCGCGCGTCGTCCCGCGCTCCCGACTGTCTACTCTAGTGTCGTGTCGTACCCAGTGTTTATCAGTGACTGTGACATTCAAGGAGTTGGTTCATGCAAGCAGTTTGTTTGCAAAAGTGTTGGACTGTTGAAAATTGTAAACAGAGCGCACGTGCCGCCCGCAAGTGAGTATTTGTTTTGATTCCGCGTTAGGTTGCCTAGGTGAATGGATTGGTGAAAACATTGATGTAACTTGTAAAGTTTACTAATTGCGGTAGGGAGTAAAAATTTGAATCGCGATGTAAAACTTAGAATTGAGATTTAAAAAATACGATTTTTGTAAAATAACGCGTTGGTGTGTAATAATTTCAGTTATCTTCTTTTGAACCTTATTCTACCTTCGATGTTTTGTGATTTTCCGATTGTAACTACTTAATTCGTTGAGTAAAAGAGTAATAATTTTGCTAATAAATGAAAGTACATAGTATGGTAAAATGAATTGATTTTGCTTCGTTACATTATAAATGAAACTCATGGAATTTTTGTGTTTTCGAAAATATAAAACTTAGAGCCTTCTTTTAAGCACAACATAAAAAGTATTTCAGAAGATATGAGTTTTAAATCTGATGAAACCAACAGTTTTATTAATTCTCGATAAATCTGAAAAATAAATCCAAATCTTTAAAAATAAGTGTCAATTTAGTAGTAATAAAAATATACTTAAATAGAACACGTTTATTCCCGTTTCCATTAAAAATATAATTACATATCAAAAAAAGTATTTTGTTGAATAATTGAAGTAGTTTTTGGTCGATTTTTTACTTATATTTATTTTAATGGACTAAAATATAATTTTTATGCATATTTTTCTAAAATATGCTCGCGTTGAATTCTTTTATTAGTCGTAGACCTCTTCGTAGGCGCGTAGCATAAGGTCCCGTAGCAAACTCGTAGAAAAGTTTTTACTATACCATTTTTTCATAGGAAAAAATGATAAAATAATACCTATAAATGTCCTAGCAAAATATTAAAATGCACAGTGCTTGCCGCACGACTGATATTGCAATTTTAGGTTTCTGTCAACAAAAACATTGCTTTTTATCTCCATTCAATGTAGGTAAAGAGTTCATTATTAATATTTTAAGCTTACTTACCTACTTTAATAGCAATAAGTAAAAAACAAACCGCGTATCTACACAAAAAACATCTGAAAAAGTTCGTGCAAAATAAAACAAACATACGTGTGGCGCCATCCGGCGGCGGCCGGCGCAAGCCGCGAACCACTCGCAAGGTCACCGTGTCAACGACCCGCCAACTTTTGCCGCCTGCTGTTGTCGTAGGTCATAATTTTATGTCTTCTTTTTGTTTATCTTTTCGCAACTTTATAGCTTCCCGCCTAAATTTGTTTTATAGTTGTCGCCTTTGCGGTGAAATGGATGGACGGGAGGAGATGCGTAATACTTAGGTACTTATTTTAATTGTTTATCTATCGATTATTGAATTCGGTTCATTGCGCTCTCGTGTAACCTAGGTACCTACTGTCATTATCCGCGCTAAGTTCAATACGATTATGCGTCGAGTTTTTAGTTGCCGAGATACCTGATAGCGTGTTGTTTACGAGTTGGAGATAGGTACGATGCGCTTTTTGTTTGTGATTGTAATATCAAAACATAGCAGTCTTAACAACCTCTCAGGTAGCTTAGTAGGACATACGTAGTAGGTATATATACTTTTATGTTAATAATAATAAATCCAATGAAAAGTACACAACATGGCGTTTTTAATATGGCAAGGTGGCTGAACATGAATCTGTATTGTTGCAGATCGCGAGGCGCCAGCAGGATGGCGACGAAGGGCAAGCGGCCGATGCGCGCGCTCACGCCGGGCGACAAGATCGAGGCCATCCAGCGCGTCAACGACGGCGAGTCCAAGGCGTCGGTGGCGCGCGACATCGGCGTGCCCGAGTCCACGCTGCGCGGCTGGTGCAAGAACGAGGACAAGCTGCGCTACATGAGCTCGCGCCTCTCCTCGCCCGACACCGACAAGAGCAACGACGGCGAGCCGCAGGAGAAGCGCGCGCGCACCGAGTCGCCTGCCGCCGCGCCCGCGCGCTCGCCCTCGCCCGCCAGCGGCTTGGACCTGACCGCGGCCGCGCCCGCGCCCGCGCCCGACGCGCCCGTCGAGCTCACTACGCGGCGCGCCGAGCCCGCCCCAGCGCCGCCGCCGCGCGACCGCCGCCCCGACCCCGGCGCCTCCGTCTCCATGAGCGCCATCAGCCCGCTGTCCGGCCTGGCGCACCTGCCGCCGCTCTCGCACAACCACCTCGGCCTCAGCTTCAACGAAATCGCCACCAACCTCACACTGCTGGCGCAGCTAAACCCGGGCCTGTCAGCGCTGTCGGCGCAGCCTGCCAGCCGCGCGCTGCGCTCCGTGCGCTCGCCCAAGCCGGCGCACAACGGCGTCCTCAACCTCAACGAGACCAAGCACCACCGGAGCAAGTCGCACCACTCCGACCCCTACCGGCACGGCGGCTCCAAGTCGAGCCACCATCACACGCCGTCGTCGGCCGCCCAGCCGGTCGACGACACGCTCTGGTATTGGCTCAAGACCCAGCAGGCTATGCTGGACCTGTCCGCGCAGACGACCGCGGCCGCGCACCCGCTACACCTCGGCAAGGTCGAGCCGCCCCTGCAGCCTAAGCCGGTCCCGCCCGCCGCCGCACCCATCAATTCACACTTAGATTACAACAGAAACTCCTGGCTCTGGCAGTACTACAAACAATTCGGGGGAGCGATGCCCCTCCCGGAGGACAAGCACAAATCGGCTTCGCAGGTACCGAAAGACAAAACGGCAGAAAACATCCTCTACTCGCACTTGACGAAAGGAAAGGATGAAGAGAGAGTAGGCACGACTAGCCCCTTGCGATTGGTGCAAACCCCGCCGCGACGGGTGGAGGCTCGCGACTCCAGCAACGAGGAGCCGCGGGTGGCGGAGCCGGCGGTGAGCCCCGAGATCAGCACGGAGAACAAGGAGCCGGCGGCGGGCGGCGAGCGCGCGCTCGAGGCGGCCAAAAGCCAGACCAAGGCGCGCACCGTGCTCGACAACCTGCTGTTCAACAACGCGTCGGCGGGCGCGCGCGCCGAGCCGCGTAGCCCGGGCGCTGCGGGCGCGCACGCCGAGTGGGAAGAGGGCGCGGCCGAGGCGCTGGAGCACGGCGACAAGTTCCTGGCGTGGCTGGAGGGCTGCGGCGACCCGAGCGTGACGCGCATGCACGTGCACCAGCTGCGCGCGCTGCTGCTCAACCTGCGCTCGCGCCGCCGGCCGCCGCCGCCCGCGCCCGCGCCCGCCCACGACCACGCCGCCCGACGGAAATAGACCCGCGCCGCGCGCGCGCTCTCTACAGGGATACTTCAATTATGTACATAGTTACGTCGTCGCCAGTAAGCGTTCACTTGTGATATGTGTAGCCAAATTTGCGTAATTTCTTTGTTCTAAAAGAAAAGCTATGCATTATTTTTGTTTAGTTGTTAGGATTAAGCGGACGGCGGCCGGCGGCTCCGGCGCCGTCCCCGAGCTCCTCGTATGCGCCGTTTCGATTCGTCTCCGGTGATCTGTTTCCGAGTCCGATCGAGCTTAGGCTAGTCTACGGTAATATTGGGTGTTGATACATTTTCTCGCTGTTTAATGAATGAGCCATCGATTCGTTTCCGATGCACGAACTGTTAACGCTTTAGGTTAAGTGATACCGCTGCTGTATGTTGCCATTTGATCGATTACATTCCTAGTTGTACCCTATTATAGTTTATAGTCGGATCCCTAAGTTCTACCTCAAGTCAAGTAATGCTAAGTCAGGGCTGCGCGTGCGCCCGCGCCGGTCTCGATACCAAATATCGAAGGACGCGACGGAAGTTGTGCCAATCGTTCGAACAAGGTAATATTGTTAAGATTATAGATGAATCTATTGAGTTAGCGCTAGGTACTCGTTGTGTAATTGTTTTTCTATTGCTCAGTATTTTATAATGTCGACATTGTTCGACTCGGAATTGTATTATACGTTAAAATTAACAGTTAAGGACACTGTGATCAAAATTATAAATTATTGAGAGATTATTACTATTGTAAGTACATTCCTAATTAATAGAGTGTATTATCTTAATGTTAAAACTAAGAGATTGTCCAATGGTGTTAAGGAGCCGAGTGCGACGGTTCCATCCGACTCGTCGCTTTACTGATTGTAATTAATATTTACGATAACCGAGTTCAAAAATTGTATCTCCTTTCAATTGAAGATAGAATTATTAAGCTCCACCGGAAAAAATATTCGAGAGATGTTATTTTGTACAAAATTAAAAATTGGAATATTAAAATGATTCTCTTATCACGGTTTGTGATCTCGGAAATGTTGAACAATTAAACTTCATTAAAATCTTAAGTGCGATGTTTCATTTATATGCATCCATCAATCCTGAGGACGACTACATAATGGATATAATTCTGATGATTTCAGGCGCACTTTCTGACTGCTAATAAGTAGGTAACTTTTGATTATGACAGCCTCATTTGATCATTTCAATGCGTAGGTACTTATGCAAAATGCATCTATAAAGTCGAAATATTCTCAATCAATTTGTTATCTTCCATGCAAATATTTTGAGCAGTTCAATATGTATATGTAGAAATTAGAATAACGGTCTTGATGAGGGCCCCTTCCCAAAAAAAAGGGAGTTCTACTCTCGATTAAGTTTTCGTAGTTCATCTTAAAACTAGGCTATGCAGTTCTACTGTAGAACAGTCATTTTGTAAGATATATTCATCATCTACATCATTAGCAGCCATTAGGAGTCAAGAAAAACAAGACTCTTCCCTCTTGTGCCGATATTTGTCAACTTTTTACTCGTATGTTGTCGGTACAAACATATTTTGCCATGTACAATTTACGACTATAAGTTTCATTTGTTTTCCGAACGTCGCTACTGAGTCTAAGCAGTGCAGCGCATAGATGGAATAAAACGCCCATATAGACTAGCTGAAGATAAACCAATTTAAAGCCCGAAGAGGCGCCAGCGTAAATTTGATAGCAACGTTAAAAGCGTTCTCTCTATCGAATGCCTAAAGTGAAAAAGAAACAGAACTATGCTATTTAGCTATTATAATTACGATGGCGCCTCTGTAATCGAGCCTTTAGGCTAAACAAAACCCCTATTTGAGGTAGACAAAACCGAAAACGCCTAAGCAAAATAAAACGCCTATTTAAGCTAAAAGACTCACGTGCAACATCGGTTTGGTCAGGGGCTCGTACACGAAGTAATCAGAGACGAGTTGTGCGACACCCTTCCAGTGATTGGTGTCGGCGAAGCACAACTTCGTAGGCCGCAGCGAAGTGCACACCATTTTCTGCAATGTAAGTAGTAAGGAAACTTTTTTTTATTATTTTTTTTTTTTTTTTTTTTTTTTTAACAAAATAAAAAAAAAGTAAGGAAACTGCTTGCTGTTTTATACTTTCTAAAGTATTTTAGTGACCATGTAACTAATCATACTAATATTATAAATCCGAAAAGTTTGTTGGTTTGTTCCTCTTTCACGTCGCAACGAAACAACGGATTAACTTTGAATTTTGGCATGGATATAGTTCAAAGGCCGGAAAGTGACATAGGTTACTTTTTATCTCGGAAAAATAAATGGTTCCTGTGGGATAACACAACAGTCAAAAAACCACGCGGGCGGAGCCGCGGGCAAACGCTTGTTTTTTTTTTTATAAAATATTATCATCAACCAATAGAATTAAGTATACTGGATTCTCATACGTCAGTACCTACATTGTTCTGTAACCAAATTATGAAAATTACTCTAAAATAATATAATGGAAAAGATATAATAATTTACTTTATTCATACGTAATTACATATTGTAGGAAGGTAAGTACTTAAATTAGCGCCTACCCTACTCTAAACTATATAAGGTCTAATTAAATTGCTTAAAACATCAAATATTTGAGATAACAAAGTACAATTACTAAACTCTCTAATTACATACAACCAATTCACGTGTCTAAGAACGTCGGATTTTTAACCAAAACTACATACATAAAAAAAAAGTTTTTCAGCGCTGTACTACAACAGCGGTTGCTCTACCAAAGAAGAACCGCTAGCGCCATCTATCGACAAAGAAAAAAAACACTGGTACCTGCAACCCGCATTCATTAGGGCACTGCAAAAGCAACGGCTTCCTGAATTTATGGTGAAAAAGGAACTGACGGCGGAAATTCTCGCAATAGGCAAGCAGCAGGCGCTCTTTATTGCTATTCGTGTAATAGTTTTTAGGGAAACACTTCCGAGTCTCGAAGACCGGGTCGAAAATCTTCGGCCAGCATAAATTGACTATACCTAATTCGTAAATAGCATTATTCAATGACGGTATTGTAAGCGGCTCTCGGACATCCTTCAAACCAAATATTCTTGGTGATATCTCCTCATATTCTCCTATTTCTTGCGGTTGCTCGAATATTTCACTCGGTTCGGCCACCTCTGCCAACGTGTGTAAAGGTTCTTTGGACTCTGATTCTGGGTTCTCTGAAACCGTAACGCTTGGTGATATTGCGATACTAGATTTCTTATCTGAATGGGGCGCATCCTTGGATGATTTCAAGATACTCATTGTTTTTAATTAATTAATGTGCTGGCTAACGTTTTAAAATCATGTTGAACTTTGAAAACTTTAAAAAACTGTCACAATGTCAAAAGCTACAAACTTCATGATTTAGCAAAATTAATTTCCATAGTGATTTTAACATATTTGAGAGCAACACTTTGAGTTTTATTTGGTATTTCACACTTAAATAATAAGTAAACCTAGTGGTTAAATTCTCTTGGCAATAAGGAATATTTGAATTCAATTGCATGCGTATCTAAGCAACCATATTAAATATAGTAACTGTTTGCTGAAAATCCTTTATTTCTTTATTTCTACATATGAGATGACATAATATTACTTAACACTTATAATGTTACTCACCTATTCATGGCAATTATTATGGCAATAAAATGTTCGCTAACCATCTCAAAATAGATCCTTCTTTTCCTTATTTTTATTGCATTTCTGCAAGTCAAAATAAAAAAAGAAAATTTGAGTTAATTACTGTCACTGTCAGTGTACTGTCAGTTCGACCTGTCTTTTTCATGTTGTCACTTATTAGTGTTTTCATAGCATGAATAAAGTAACACCGATAGTAATTGTTTACTCATATTTTTCAGCTACATTTGTCAAACATAAAACATCATTGACTACAATCGTTAATTAGTTTTGTGTTATTAGTGCAGGGGTGCGTTTACGCACTCCAGACTAAGATAAAAATTATCCTGGCTAACTCTATGTCACCCGTTTAGGGCATCCGTCAGGAGAAAAAACCTCCTGGCTAAAAATTAATCTGCCCCGTTCACGCACTCCAACCGGTATAATTTTTCTCCTGACTAGGCTAAGTTTTATCGAGGTTTTTAGGTAGACAAATTTTATCTTTTCTCTGATTGGTCAGCTAGTTGTCATCGAATCGAATTTGACAGATCATTCAAAAGTTTGACAGATGAGCTTGGTTTGTCGTAGATTTAAGCGCTATGATTGGTCTAGAGCTATGACACCGTTTACGGACGCCCATCAGAATAATTTTTATCCAGCATAAAAATTATCTGGAGTGCGTAAACGCACCCCAGGTGAAGAACCACTTCATATTATATATTTTTTCATAATATTTCGTTCACCGACATATTCCGAAACATCAATCGATTGAATAATTGTCATTTTCAAAGTCATGTCAGCCTAACTCTGCATTATTGGGATTATCAGTAAATTCATTAACTTATACTGGATGACATAAGGTGGCAATAAGATTTTTCATAGTAGCTTAAGATTAACCCTATTTTTTATATTGTTTGGGGCCACAACCTTTTAAAAATCCATTAAACTAAACTAATTCTTTACAGTAAGTAAAAAATCAAAACTTGGATACAGGTTCGTTATAGGTATAATAAAATAAGAACGTTAGTTAGGCTTAAGTATAATGAAGAACAGTGTTATTAATAGTAGTAGTTATTAATGGTAGTAACGAAGTTTCTTAACTTAGACAATTAATTAATTATATATTTCCGTTCAACTTACATTTTGTAAGCAACTCGTGCTCAGAACCCTGAAACATTATCGCCTAGAAGTGTAAACGTTTGTAAAAGTTTTTTTGGAAATAATTTTTTTATTTTATTTTTTATTATTTGATATGGCAATTGACGTATTAAACGGCAATTCGAATTGTATTTTTGAGAATTGCGTCATAGTAAGGCAGACTTTTCATTGATATAATATATATCTTTCATCTTTAACATTGATGAACTTGCTAAATCCACTGCTCTCCATAAAGCCAATTCCAGACGAATATAATCCAGCGTCTCAACACCTGGACTTTGGTGACCTTGGATGGAAACACGCGTCTGTCCACCAAGGACGATGAAGGTCATAATATAATTTAGATTAAATCTGCAGTTTACATGGACGGCAACAAGCAAGGTCACCCTTGTTGGGATGCTAGATTACATCCGTCTGGAAAGGACTTTAGATTACGAGCCTTCTTGGCGACGAGACAATAGCCAAAATTTTTTTCATAAAAAAAAAGAAATTATTTTTACTAGGTACATTATTATATTTCATTTTCGTCATTACCGTTACTTTTATAACTTGACCATCTGGCAGCACAGCACCGAGCAAAATCAAAGCAAAGCAAAATCGAAGAACAAAGTGCATGTTTTATTAGTTCTCAATTTATCATTATTTAATTATTAAAACGATGAAGTGTGAAATATTATCTTATACGGCGACACGTATCGCTTAATAATTTGTTCATTACAAACAATAATTTTAGCAAGTTTCAATGTTAAGCGAGTAGCGTAAAAGATCAATTAGTTTTACTGTAATACCATAATCGTCCACAAGGCTTATCAGTGGCTTACGAACCAAAGGTCTTTGTGCAAGCGTGATATCAGTGTTCTTTCTTCCAATATGGGCAATAAATCATCGCTGTTACTGAGGGAGGAAGAAATCGCCCAAATACAAGAAGAGACAGGATGTAAGTTACAAAATTTTACAACATTCATCAATAACAAACACTTCAAATTAACGTATCATCAAACAAAGCTTTAGTCAACCTTGCATAGGGTCATGGCTCAGGTGTACGTTAACAACTATTTACTTCCCTATCCATATTAACCTGCCCACCATACCTACTACTAATGTAGGAGACACTCTTCGAGCAAATATCTACAGGGCCAGAGTCCTTCAGTAAAAGAAGTAAAAAAATGTCCGAGTGCCATTATACATACCGACTTAGATATTTACATTAAATAATTCACGATTACCCATTTTTTCGAATCTTGACATTATGTCACCCAATTAGTGCTTTTAATCGAGCACTTTGGCATTGCGCAGCATCATACTCAACTTGCAATCGCTTTACGACTAACTAAAAAGTCTGCCCAAGGTTGGGCAGAGGCCTTGTACACTTTTTTGCACGATTGTGACTCAAAGACAAAAAAATTAATCAAATCCAAATCAATTTTATAAGACCTGTGTCTTTGATATCCGACCATAAAATAAATGGGACTGACCTGTTTCTTGACTAATGTTTTGGGTAGTTTCTCAGCCTTTAAATTCTTGCTGAATCATATAATTCTTAATGTTTCAGTCACACCAAATCAAATCGAGCGTCTGTACTCCCGCTTCACATCACTAGATAAAAATGACTGCGGTACATTATCCCGGGAAGACTTCCTCCGTATCCCAGAACTAGCCATCAACCCCCTCAGCGAGCGCATCGTCCAGTCATTCTTCACTGAAAGCCATGATGACCGAGTGAACTTCCTGCAGTTCATGCGAGTGCTGGCTCACTTCAGGCCAATCAGAAAGAATAGGGATAATAAGCTGAATAGTAGGGAGGAGAAATTGCAGTGTGAGTATCAATATAATTCGAACACAATAGCCTTTAGCTCTTATAGTGTAGTTTGACTAGGTTTTTGTCAGCGACCACCAAATTTAAGCAACATTCGGCATGGCCAGTCTTCGGATGGGTGACTGCGGGTGGTATTTACAACTGAGCACTACCGTGACCTGGATGATATGTTAAATTGTAGGCCTCAGTTGTATTAACTGCTTAGCCATGTCAGAGGCCTTCTGGTGACTTAAAAACTTTGACACCGAGGATAGTCACCTGGCCTATATGAACTTACTTAGCCTCTATTTGCTGAAAAAATATGTAATAGTATGTATAGCAATTTCTGTTGTAAGGATGATATCTTTTTCTAGTAAAGAAAATGCATGTTTTATCTTCTATCAACCATACCATTTTTGTGCCCTGTAAAAGCATGATTACAATTTTTTTTAGATTTTATTTGAGGCCTATACTATATACTTTTACATATATATATTATTTTCTTTTGTACCTATCTCTCTCCATCCTAAGGTTGCCTGGAAGAAATCACTTTCAGTGATAAGGCCGCCGGTTGCTTCACATGTTTTATCATCTATTTTTCCTCTATTTTTCTGTTTTATGTGTGTGTGAATGTGAATGAATAAAGAGTTTATCTATCTATCTATCTATACAGCAGTGGATGGACACTGGACACAGACTGAATGGATAGTTGCCAATTATTGGGTCAATACTTTTTTCCGTCTTCCAAAAAGGAAGAGGTGCTATGTTCATCTGTATGTATTTCTTTTTTGTGTGTATGTTCATCAATATTAAGCCAATTATGAACTGATTTTTTTTATTTGAAGAGCTATACTCCATTTAAATTTTATAGAAATATATGTTTGCTATTATTTTGTGTGCACAATAATGTGTTTCTATTCTAGACGAAATTTAGTATTCCAAATAGTTATAAGTAAGTGGCCTGTTTTCCTGGGAACACTGCTATACTCTGAAATTATGCTGGTTAAAAAAAAGACAGAAATACTCGTATCTTAGGTACAAAGTCACAAAATGTATTTATAATAGCATCATGACAAGCTCGATGACTTTGCATTTATTAAACCTTGTACCTGTTGGTCATGAACTTTGATCTTTTCCTTAGCAAGTGAGGATATTAGCAATTTTTACTAAATATTTCAATAGATTATATCTCATAGTGTTTCACTCTCATTATGTTTCAATACAATACAATAGCTCTTTATTGACACCACATATAGGAATCAAAGTAACATAAGAAAATGATGACAGAAGAAAAGCACAAAAGGCAGTTTTATCTTTAAAAGCGATTCCTTCCTTGCTTTCTCCTTTGTTTAATCACTTTTTCTTATAGTAAAAAGTATTAATTGCTATTTCATTTCTTTTACTTACGCATTGGAAAAAATACTTTTGTCAATAACTTATTCTTTATTTATTTATGCATACTGTTACGAGATGGGTTCTGGCTCCGGTATAAACACGATAACTGGTCCCCAAGGGTCGGCCGGCGTATTTATATCCGTTACTACCTAGAGTCTCGAACCTACGAGATAATTCGCGACATTACTCGATTTAATAAACGCTATTGTGTTAACAAGTAAACAACTTAAAAGTTCGAGACTTCCCTATTGTTCTCAAATACGTTAACACCCAAAAAAACTAAACAATAGACGGCAGACAAAGCCACAGCCACAGCTTATGTCATAGTTGCCAGGCCGCGTGAAGTAAAACAAACAAGTAGCCGCAGCTTATGTCATAGTTACCGCACACTTAAACAATGTGCGCGCCTAAGGCACATGCCACACGGGCGTTGATGCCGCGTAATTGCACCGCGGCGTCACCGCCGCTGCACCGCCGCGGTGCAGCGGCGGTGCTGAGCGTCGTCGCGGCGACACCGCGGCGCCCGGTGTTGCCTTAGACACTGATGACATCTAGACAGTTAGCGGAAAAAAAGGTTTTAGGGATAACCGTTCAACCTTAAGCTGAAGATAAGTAAAATCTCTCATATACATTCTGATTTTGTGTGAGCCAACCGCGAAATCGGATCGTGTGTAGCGTCAGCGGTCCAACTTTGTCCTCGCTAACTCTTTCTAATATTATAAATCAGAAAGTGTATTTTTTGTTTTTCGTTTGATCACAGATATACTAGAGGAATAATGTGATTTTTCACGAGTGTCACAGTAACAGCTGTTCAAGTGACAGCTGTCAATTTTCAAAGTGATTTATCTTTGTCATTATCGATTCTACACTACTGCTGTCTTCACAAAAGTGATAGAGCTCAATGAGATCTACATTTCAGATGACAGCTGTCAAACTTCAACGTGATTTATCTCGGTTATTATCGATTCTAGACTACTGCTGTCTTCCCAAAAGTGATAGAGGTCAACGAGATCTATATTTCGGATGACAGCTGTCAAACTTCAACGTGATTTATCTCGTTGGCGGGCGGTGACGCCGCGGTGCAATTACGCGGCGTCAACGCCCGTGTGGCATGTCTGTAATGCGCGACAATACCATTGACTGCCTCGGTGGCTCAGTGGCTGACCCTGACTTCTGGATCAGAGAGGCGTGGGTTCTATTCCCACCAGGGCAAGCATTTTTGTGATGAACATAGGTGTTTGCTCTGTGTCTGGGTGTTATTTAGGTACTGTCTGTATAAGTATGTATTTAAAATATGTATATGTAGTATATCAGTCTCTGCCAGCCATATCACAAGCTTTGCTTAGTTTGGGCACAGCCCGGACACTCCGCGTTTCTTCATACAAAATCTGCTGTCTTACGCACACAACACTATATTTATTCACAGACACTACACATACGCACGAACGCTACACGGGTATTTGCAGCGGCCTGTGTAGCCCGCGCGCAGAGTAGTAAATCGTGTCCTGACGCGGGGTAGAAGTGAGGAAGACTCAAACGGGTGGGGGGAGTGGCCGTTCTATATGTAGTATTATTATATCTTCTTTGGTTTGGGGTCAGAGACCGTGTGTGAGATATGCCCCAATATTTATTTATTTATTTTAATACATTATACACATGAAAAGGTACAAATTAGAGCTTAAATCTAATACTATTCAGAGGTGTACATATTGTGAACCCTGTTTCATAGGGCATATCATTATTTTATTATATCTAATAATGTAATAGGTACTTAATAATACATATGCGAATCTTAAAGTAAGTTAAATAATTGGGTAGCTAGATACATTGCAATTGACAAGTTTTCATATTTCACAAGTCTATGAAATTCCAAAACCATTTCGAGCTATCGGGATGCTGATCATTATGCTTATTTTTCCAAAATTTTTAGTGCAGTAACTGCTAAGATATTAGATAAAAAGTCTCACCCAAGCCGTTTCGGGATTCATACTAAAAGTTCAGTTGCCTATGATAAAAAAAATACTAGCAATATAAAATGACAGTTAACACTGACACTGTTGACACATAAAATGTAGTTTAAAAATAAAATGTCAGTGTCATTTTCAAATTACTTATTTTGCTTTAGCCCGAGAGGTAAACATAAAAAATGCAAATACTTGTCAAAAGCTGAATTATTGGTACATAGTTATCAAAATGGTGTACATCAATACCCTGGAGTCAGTCAGCTGGGTTCCCTAGCATTTGGTGGAAGAATCCGTTTGAATTTTAAAAGTATCTTGGAACTAGTACTACTTATTCTTCTTCTTTTAAGTGGTGCTAATTTAAAGCCTATATGGCAGACCCTGTTACATATTTCAGGTGATTGGCAGTTGTTAAACTTGTTTTATATTTTTCTTCCCATAGTATACCGCGGTACATAGTGCACTTTTTGCACTGACCTCCCGGCCTATTTGTTGTGAATTGTGACGGATTGATTGGCATTGACAGTGACAGTAACGCTAGCACCTATTTTTTGCTAATGTGGCTTCAGTAAAAAGGTTTATGAGTCCTAAGTTTTGCAGTTACGTCCTTTTAGAATAAGCTACTTTTCAAAATTTAATTTTACGGAAAATATAAGTCGTATTGGAAAAATAAAAAATACGTATATGTTATTTTGCAATATTCTTTCATATAATAAATAAATAATACTATGTTAAAAATTTGAAATGTTGTCAATTGTTGTTAATTTTTAACATGCTTTTATTAGTTTCACCTGTATGTTTGCTTGCTTGTCACCAACCCCTTTGAGCTCGATTTTAACCTACTTTAAGCGATCAGCTTTCCTTTAAACTTTGCACACCTATCAAAGACTGATGACAAAGCATTTATAAAAAAAATATATATATATGACTCCTAAGCGTGTTTTTAGTTTTTTTTAAAACTATATTTATATTATTATATTCGAATAATTCGTTTAGTTTGTAATAACACATCTGACTAGATATTGACGGAGTTTCTTTTGGAAGCTTTTAAATGTTTCTTTCTTTATATCATTAGGGATATTGTTGTATATATTAATTGACGTATACAGAGGACCTTTTTTGAACATTTCTAGATGCGGCTATGGTAGTTTACATATATATTTTGGACAAGGATTAGTTTTAGTTGTTACAAGATGTACTTGTCTTATATGCCTTTGGAAAGATACCTATAAAACAAAATATAGTTTTTGTGTTTATGTAGTAATGTGTGTGATAACATATGCTATTAATTTAAATTTCAGTTGCTTTCTCCATGTATGACCTGGACAGCGATGGAAAGATCTCCCGAGATGAACTCTTAGCTATTTTGCACATGATGGTTGGAGCTAACATCAGGTAATAATGAACACATATTATTTTAACCAACTTCTTGGCAGCTTGAAGTTAGCTACAAGCAGTGTTGCCCTTACCAGGTCCGATTTGCTTAAAATCGGGATAGAAGATCTAACTTAAATGGGACCAACTTCGAATTATAGGTATAGGCAACGCTAGCTACAAGCTACGCATATCCCCTCTTGCGCCGCTAACATCACTCGTTCGTTTCACCCGTAGGACGTCCACTGCTGAACATAGGCCTAAGACCGGTTGGTAGCGGCTTGCATCCAGCTCGATCCTGCGGTCTTCATGAGGTCGTCCGTCCACCTTGTGGGTGGACGTCCTACGCTGCGCTTGCCGGAACGTGGTCTCCACTCGAGAACTTTTCGACCCCATCGGTCATCAGTCCTCCGAGCTATGTGCCCTGCCCATTGCCATTTCAACTTACCAATCCGCTGGGCTATGTCGGTAATTTTGGTTCTTCTACGAATCTCCTCATTCCTGATTCGATCCCGCAGAGAGTCTCTGAGCATAACCCTCTCCATAGCTCGTTGGGCTACTTGGAGCTTACTAATAAGGCCCATAGTGTGAGACCAAGTTTCAGTGCCATAAATCATTACTGGCTAACACACACTGCTCTAAAATTTTCGACTTGAGGCACTGAGGTATGTCGGACGAGAAGACTTTTTCCGAACGCTGCCCAGCTGAGTTGGACTCGGCGATTGGCCTCTTACTTGAAGTCGGACCTACCTAACTGGACTACTTGTCCTAGGTAGACGTACGAGTCAACGACTTCAAGAACCGAGTTCCCAACTGAAATAGGGGTGGGTACAACATGGGAATTATACATGACCTTTGTCTTGTCCATGTTCATTTTAAGACCCACCTGTTGAGATCCTCGATTTAGGCCTTCGAGCATCCTGCTGAGATCCTCCATCGACTTTGCCATGACCACGATATCGTCGGCAAACCGAAGGTGAGTGGTGTATTCGCCATTGAAGTTGATGCCGAATCCTTTCCATTCCAGGAGCTTAAAGGCGTTCTCCAAAGTAGCAGTAAACAGTTTCGGAGATATTACATCTCCCTGTCGTACGCCTCTCTTTAAAGGGATCGCCTTGGAGCTCTCTTCTTGTACTCGGACCGACATAGTGGCGTTATTATACAAAACACTTCGATATACCGATAGTCAATACGGCATCGTTGAAGAGACTCAAGCACAGCCCATGTCTCGACCGAATCAAAGGCTTTCTCATAGACTATGAGTTTAGCGTTTGTGGACTATGAGTCATAGTCCACAAACGCTAAACAAAGTGGCAGGTTATACTCTTCGGTCTTCTGTATAACCTGCCGCAGCGTATGAATGTGGCCCATGGTGCTAAAGCCTTTTCGGAAACCGGCTTGTTCGGAAGG